>SJYC01070138.1:0-35045 GCA_006408675.1 Madoqua kirkii
GAAAGATGTCCTGGAGAAGGAAATGACAACCCACTCCAGTATTCTTGTCTGGAGAATCCCACAAACAGAGGAGCCTGGTTGGCTATATTCTCTATGGGGTCACAAAGAGTTGGACATGACTGAGCGACTTCACTTTCCCTTTCCCTTTCCCTTTCACCACTGTGTGGGTCATACTCTGCTCAATAAGCAGTGAATAAGTGAGAAAGTTCTGAATGTTAAGAAGAGTGCTATGCCATGGGAGGACACTAGGAAGATAAGAGACATGATTCTACCTTCAGAAAGCTCACAGTCTGATTTGAGAAATGAAACTCTCTCCTATAAAGCCATCACAGCCCTGAATAGGTGGTACTGACCAAAATAACAAGAGAGACAAGGAACAGAGAGATTGGAAGCTTCAGAGTTCATGGAAGACATATTGTTGAACTGAAATGTGGATAAATTTCAAGAAGGACAAAAAGACAGAAAGAGAATATCCCATACAACATTGCATAGTGCTTTTTGTCAACAGAGTACTTTCACATTTATCTTGGAATCAATCCCTACAGTAACTCAGTGAGAGATATTGTCATGATTTTCATTTTACTGGTGAGGATTTCGAAGCTCAGAGAGGTTAAGTAGACTTTCTAAGATGACATAGCTTATCAGGGTTAGATCTATGACTGATGCTCACTCCTTAATGTCAGATTTTGGAAGGTTATAATCTAGGTCAAACCAGTCAACCTAAGGGAGATCAACCCTGAATATTCATGGCAAACACTGATGCTGAAGCTTCTATGCTTTGGCCACCTGATGTGAAGAGCCAAGTCACTGGAAAAGACCCTCATGCCAGGAAAGACTGAGGGTGAGAGGAGAAAGGGGTGGCAGAGGATGAGATGGTTTCATAGCACCACTGAGTCAATGGACATGAGTTTGAGCAAACTGCAGGAGATAGTGAAGGACACTGACATGCGTCAGTTCATGGGGCTGCAAAGAGTCGGACATGACTTAGAGAATGCACAACTGAACAATAAGCCACGAAGAAGGAAAGTATTCCCAACCTACAGCAGGAGGATAACGTAACGAAAATGGGGTGCCGGAGAGTTGGAGAGACAGGAGATGGGGAGATGAACCAAAGATCTCAGCCTGTGCTGCCTCTGCCACGTGTTCATCTGGTTTCATCTGGTTTCACTTGTGCATTTCCAGTCTGTCGGCCCCTCAGCTGTAAGCTCCTGGAAGGCAGGGCTTCAACTTTAATATCAGTAAGGTCCAGCTTGCTGCTAATCTAGTAGCAGGTGCCAATAATGTTTTCAATGAACGAAGTAGTTCAGCTTTGATTTTTGCATGAGGTAGTGATAATCTAATGACAACAATGGAATTGGAGCAGGGAAGCTGAATCCCTGGGGACTGGTGGAGTAAGAAGTGACAGGATTATCAGGGTGGAGCCCTTTGGGGACATCCAAGGCCCTCCACTATTCTTTTTCTTAACCTTGTTGGAGGGGTACACAGGTACTTGTAATTGTTCTTTAAGTTGGACATATACTTTTATATATTTTACACTTTAATAATAAAATGGAAAATTTTTAGAAATAGAAAAAATAGAAATATTTGATGACAGATTTTCATATGAATAATAAAGAGGAAGAAAATAAATTAAAAAAACAACTTCAAATTCATTATTGTGACACACTTAAAGAGTGGTTACCTGCCAGAAATGGGACTCTTGGAGGCAGAGATGAGAAGGTCAGTTTTAAACATTTTCAGGGGCCTCTGTCCACAGGTTAAGCCCCTGAAGCTCCTTCTCCATCTTGGAAAGTTCCTTGTTTTCTTTGCTCCTAGGCCCCCTGGTTGGGGAGCTGACTTACTTCCCCTTCTGCTTTCAGATACCAGCATCTGCTCAACACTGGGGCCTTCTCTTCTCCCAGAATGGATTTGGTAACTGAATGATCCTTTTCAGCATCAAAGATGCCTCCCCGACTGCTCCTCTGGCTATTCCACAGAAACCCAGCCTTTGTCCCAGGCGTTCTCACAGGGAAAACCTCTTCCCTAGCTGGTTTCCACAGATTCTTCCCCTGGGTTTTTCCCCATGCAGAAAGCATCCTGCATGGACTTGAAATGGTCCCTCCTTCATCCTTCATTCACTTATTCATTCAACAAATGTTCAACAATTTATGTGCCAGACTCTAGAGGATACCTGGATAAATAATTCATCACCCCATCCTCTAAGGTATGCACAGCCATATGGGATATTCAGGTGTATAAATAAATACAGCTCACATAGATAATGCTGTGGAGGAGGGACATACATGCAGTGAAGGAAGCACATTTTGACACTGACCTTGATGGAGAGAAGAGAGAACTTCACAGTGGACGTTACTCAGGATGAGTAGAACTTTTCTGGATACACCAGGAGAGAGAAAGGTTGTTCCAAAGACAGAAAGGAGTTCATGCATAATTTACCATTGTAGAGAATCATGTATGTGAAGTTTTATTCGGTGATTCATTTACTCATCCATTAATATTTATCTAAGAGGGTGAACAGCATGTCCACAGTCATACAAGTTCTCAGTGGATTGGAATTAAGGGCCATCTAACTCTAGCAGTGACATTTTTTTCTTATCATCTGGTTTAGGACAAGAATATTGCACAAGAGCCACTGCATTTTGTGGAGTTGCAGAGTGCTTATGTTTCTGACAAGAAAAGAAGTTGAAATTTTTTTTTTTTGAGACAAATGACAACTTAACAGTGATACTGGAGTTTCTTCGAGGCTCAACTATCTAGTGAACCACGCCTAGAAAAGTTCAGACTTGATCTGAAGAAAATGACTTTCTCTTTGGAAAGTGCTATGGTTGGCCTCTCAGCTTTAGCTGGTGTCACTCCTCGGGAGCTCTCCATTAAGAATTAATTTACTGGCACGGAGAAATATAATCTTCATAATCTCCCAAGCATCTAGTGCTGTTGTTTCTGTCTCCTTTTTATGTTCTTTCTGTACTTTTCTCAGAACACAGATAGAATTGAACTTGGCTAGTGATTTATCAAATACTGTTATGGGAACAACAGCAGCATCTGTCTAGAGTGTTACAATGTACAGAAGTCTCCCCATATGTCACATCACTGCCTCCTCTAAAAGTCCCTTGAGGTGGCAATCTCCCTTTTATGCAGAGGAAGAGACAAGAGTTCTAAGAGGTCACGATTTGAATCTTGCTCCAAATTCCTTGACTCCTCTCCTAAGAGCCCAAATGACTACTGTTTTTCAGCCACTACGTTACATCTGACTCTTTGTTACCCCATGGACTGCAGCACACCAGGCCTCCCTGTCCCTCACTATCTCCTGGAGTTTGCTTAAACTCATGTCCTCTGAGTCAGTGATGCCATCCAACCATCTCATCCTCTGTCGTGGCCTTCTCCTTCTGCCTTCACTCTTTCCCAGCATCAGGATCTTTTCCAATTAGTTGGCTCTTCACATCAGGTGACCAAAGTATTGGAGCTTCAGCTTCAGCATCAGTCCTTCCAATGAATATTCAGAGTTGATTTCCTTTAGGATTGACTGGTTGGATCTCCTTGCTGTCCAAGGGACTCTCAAGAGTTTTCTCTAGCAAGAAAATTTTAAAGCATCCATTCTTCAGTGCTCAGCCTTCTTTATGGTCCAACTCTCACATACGTGCATGACTACTAGAAAGATAAAATGACTATTATTATTTCCTGTCTCCTTCCCCAAGCTCCTAGCCACCATTCCCATCTTAGAGCTGAGACGCAGATGCTTGTAGAGGTTGAGTCACTTGCCCAGCATCAGGCCAGCAGCTGGGCTGGAAAGGCAGGATTCAAACACGGGGTTCCACTTCCACATCTCTCACTGTGTTCACAAGTGCAGAAAAGAATACTCCCCCAAGTTAATGTGTGTTTTCTCTAACTTTAGTCACAGATGGTGCCAACAAAGTCATGCTTAAGGATGGTGAATGCCATTCCCCTTCCTATGAGACTCTGAGCGTGAAACACAAGCTTCAACAGAGAAAATAAACTGTTGTTAGTTCCTCAGTGGAGCAGGAATTGAAACTCAGAGCCCCCAGGCAAAGCACATTTCTTGGTGATTCATAGTGTGTGAAGAAGAGACTGCAGGGAAGCAGGAAGTGGGCTCTGAGGTGGAGGAGACTTGATGAAGGTTCCCACAGAGCTTTGTAGAACAGCTGAGATGTGAAGGATGGCCCAGAAAACCTGGGTGAGTCAGGGGGTGATTGATTAGTCAATGGTTTTTCTATAGCGTCCCTTGGTTCTCTGCCTCTCCTGGGGCCAGCCTCCCTTCCTTCCGTTTCATGTTTTCACTCTCCTTAGCATTTCCAGCAGAGGATGTTAGAGGAAGTGAATGCCGGAGCAGTTGGCTCATTGCTTGAAGCAGTGTACATTTTGGGGGTGTCAAGGAGTTCTTCCTCAAGCCTCTGAGACCAATAACCCCACATACACAACATAGCTTTCCAGACCTAGGGATGAACAGGGTCTAAATAAATTAATCAATGAATCAGTCTTTGGCAAAAAACTGCAATACAAGGAAAGAACAGGTTCAAACCAGGCTCTGATCAGTAAGCTTAGAACTGGGTCTTCCAGAGAAGGCCTGGCTTTTAAAGACAGTGACCAAGAGATGGTCTATATTGGAGTCTTACATAGAAGAGGCATTATTCATCTCAGGTTGCAAACCAGGCTCTGATCAGTAAGCTTAGAACTGGGTCTTCCAGAGAAGGCCTGGCTTTTAAAGACAGTGACCAAGAGATGGTCTATATTGGAGTCTTACATAGAAGAGGCATTATTCATCCTTGACGCTTTGATAGTAGGCCAGTTAACCTAAAAGCATCAGTCAGTTCAGGTCAATCGCTCAGTTGTGTCCGACTGTTTGTGACCCCATGGACTGCAGCATGCCAGGCTTCCCTGTCCATCACCAACTCCTGGAGCTTGCTCAGACTCATGTCTGTTGAGTCAGTCATGCCATTCAACCATCTCATCCTAAGTCATCCCCTTCTCCTCCTGCCTTCAATCTTGCCTAGCATCAGGGTCTTTTCCAATGAGTCAACTCTTCGCATGAGGTGGCCAAAGTATTGGAGTTTCACCTTTAGCATCAGTCCTTCCAAAGAACATTCAGGACTGATTTCCTTTAGGATGGATTGGTTGGATCTCCTTGCAGCCCAAGGGACTCTCAAGAGTCTTCTCCAACACCACAGTTCAAAAGCATCAATTCTTCGGTGTCAATCCCTTCTTCAGGGGATCTTCCCAACCCAGCGATTTAATCCAGGTCTCCCACATTGCAGGAGGATTCTTTGCCAGCAGAGCCACAAGGGAAGCCCACCTAAAAGCGTGAAGTGAAGTGAAGTGGCTTGTCTCCTGCATTATAGACAGACGCTGTACTGCCTGAGCCGCCAGGAAAACTATGTTTCTCACTTGCTCACTGCGTTCCTAACCTTGGTTTTTTATTTATATATTCATGTGGATCATAGGGTGACCTGGGAGATGGAGTTTTGATGCCTCAGGGCCTTTGTCTTCACCACTGGTAGATAAACAGCCCTGGCCTCATGTTCTGGTTGCAGGTTTGTGGCATTATCTCTGTAAGTTAAAGGACAGCCCTGTCATATCACTACAGCATAAACCAATTGGCAGATCAGTCTCACAGATGGAACCTCTGCAGCGTCCCTGGAATCTGTTCTCTCCTCCTCTTTCATCAGCTGCCACACTAACTCAGAGCCTTCTCCCCAGCTACACTCAAGGCTCTTCTGTGGTCCTCTGTCCCCTCCCTGATTCCCCAGCATTCACCCAACCCAAGGCATTCAGATTCCTATTCAAAGCAGGGCTTCCCATGTGCCACTTATCAGTGATGAGTCATTCAGGAGACCAAATGCCCACATCCCCGCCTCTTCTGAGATTTCAGAATACTTTGTTTTTACTTTAATCTTGCATTCTTTTCAAGCTGTCTTATAAAAATGAATGGGCATGAGGCTGCCTTTCCTTACATGATGAGCCTACTCTGAGCAAATCCAGCCTTCTTGATCTTATGTGTCCCAAAAGAACCTAACCCAGTGCATGGCCTGTAGTGGGGACCCATCATATGATGGTAGAATTGGAACATTTAATGTTAAGGTTTTACATACATCTACACATATGTCCTATGCTTCTTATAGAACAGAGGATGACAAATTCCAACCAACTGATCACCAACTAAACCAAAGTCAGCCACTTGCTTCTATAAACCAAGTTTTTATTGGAACATAGGTATATTCATTTATCCCCCATCACTTCTTGTGTATTACAGGGTAGAGTTGAATAGTTGCAGCCAAAATCATCTGGTCTGCAGTACTGAAAATGTTTACCATCTGGCACTTTATAGAACATAGAAATGCTCTGAGAGCAAGCCTTATGTTTTGTTTATTTTTCTATGTAGTCTAGGTAGCAAGAAGCACAATAGATACTAATAGAATAAATTAATCAATGAATCAATCGTTGATAAAGAACTGCAATGCAAAAATAATTTCTGGATAATGTATCTATTTTTTCTATTTATTTATTAATTGATTCATTCAATGATTACTAAGAATCTGCGTGCCTACTCAGTCACTTTAGTCATGTGAGCCTATAACCTGTAGCCCGCCAGTCTCCTCTGTCCATGCGATTCTCCAGGCAAGGACCCTGGAGTGGGTTGCCATGCCTAACTCCAGGGGATCTTCCTGACCCAGGGACAGAGTCCATGTCTTCTGTGTCTCCTGCATTGCAGGGGGTTCTTTAGCACTGAGCCACCAAGGAAGTCCTGTTGAGCATGTAATAGTAATACATAATAGTGTCAAATGCTATTCTTGGAGCTGAGGCAATGGTAAGTAAAGATGACATGCTCCTTACTCTCCTGAACTTTAGAGTTTTCTGAGGGAAATAGATGTTATTCAAATGTCAAAAGTATGGTGTTAATTACCGGAAGGATAGAGTGGCACAGGGAACAAGGAGAGTCTGTTCCAGTGGGGTTAGCTCCATTAGGGAGGTCAAGGAATGCTGCTCTGAGATGGTAGCTCTGGAGCTAAGATCAGAGGGAAGAGTGGGGCTTAACTGACCAGCAATTAAGGGAAGAGAGCCCCACACTGAAGGAGAACATGTAGAAGACCCTGTGGCAGCAGGAGCTTGGCTGGTAAGAGGAACTGATCAGGGTGGCTCAGCCCAGAGATAGGGCACCGTCCAGAGATTGGACTGCAGGAGGAGACAGGGGTCTAGTAGAGAGCCTCCAGGGGGCCTTCTCTCTCCTGGGAACAGTGAAGGGGAAGCAGGGAAATACTTTTAGAAGTAAAGTGGGAAGGGGTGGATTTTAATACCATTTGCATTTTGCAAAGATCATTCTCTTCTTTTAATGACAGCTGCTTTCAAATACTGATTGCATGTTTCTTAAAAGAATCAAACTCAAGAAAATGACAGTCATGTTCCTATTAAATATTGTGATAGTAATACCTTGTACTTGTTCAACTTTAAAAAAACCCAGCCATCTGTTTGCACATTTAATGCTGTCTCTTTTAATAAGTATTGCACACAGGGAACCGCAAAGTAGGGTATTTGAGCACAATGCATGATGCCACCCTCCCAGGAACTGCACACGGTGGTACATTCATGGAGGCCTTTGGATGCTGGATTTCACTTCAGGGCTGACGTTTCTGAATCTGTTCAAGATGAATGCTCCTAGTTCAGCCCAGTTGCTTAAAGAAGGAAGGGTTCCGGTGCCTGTGACAGTCTTGGTGATGGCAGCTGGCTGCTGCATTTTTTTCTTAGGCTCAGGGAAGCTGTGGACAGGCTGGAGTGAGCCACTCTGTTCTCTAACTACGCATGGTCTTATCATTCTTACCGTTTTTTTTTTGTTTTTTTTTTTTTTTTTGCATTTTACCTTTATTTTACTTGATCATTGCAATTTGTCTCTACTGCCTTGCTATCCTGTCTCCTAAAAGTATCTCATATCTTATCAGCTGGAGTGAATGCCCCCCCGGCTTTCCGTGAAGACCTGTGAGATGGTTGATAGGGCGTCAGAGGTGAAGGGGGCACCGCTGCTAGAAACAGGGAAACCTCGCCCTGGAGAAGCCAGGACAGAGAAGCAGGATGTAGACCCCAGTCTGTTTGTTTTTGTTTTCTTTTCACTGAATTGTGGCTGCTTGCTACTTGGGGCTGTCACATGAAACCACAAGACATCTTGTTGTTACACTGGGTCTCCTGATAGTTGCAACCAGGAGATCTGGGAGAGTGGCTGGCACATAGAAAGCCCTTGGCCAATGTGTGCCTTTTCTGAGACAGCTGGATAGTTACAAAGAATGTCATGGTTGTCTCCTTAGTGTCATTCTGTATCACGTCATTTATTGGTTATTTGATGAAGACATTTTAATGAAACCACAACCATTGTTTAGGGAATTACTTGTGTCTGAACTCAATTGTCCTTTCCACGCCTAAATCAGCTCATGCTTTCTTTGAGACTAACCTAGAATTTGTTTCCCATTTTAATTGCAATTAAATGTAAACTTGAAAACTGTGTCAATAAAATGCTGTGAAAACATCTTTTTTTTTCTGTTTGGAAATTCCCTTTGGGGTTAAAACTCTCTTTGGAGTTGTTTTTAATTTATTTTTTTCTTTTTGGTTTGTTTTTTTGTTACCCATAAATGTATGTGATGCTCAAGTTTGATGGCCATGTCTATATTTCTATTTACCTTCCTTCTTAGGCATATTATTTTCTGTCCTAAAATTCTTTGAAATTTGTTGACTCATTTATTATCCTTTGGTTCGCTAGGTTCTTTTTCACAATAGCCATGATTTCATTAATCTCTTGGTCCAGAATGAAATAGTTGGCTGGAGAGAAAGGAGGGAGAGAAAAACAGGTTCAATTTGGGAGCAACCTGATGATCAAAGAAGAGATGAGATCTGTGAACCATGAAAGATAAGAACTTGAAGAAGTCTGATATTCATGACCTTGCTCTATGTTAAGTGTCGGAATATCATAGTTAGTAAAATCATAGTAGACATCCTCCTGTTCTGATCAAAACAAAAAAATAGAAGGAAAACTCTATTCTATAAATTGCATTACAAGATTTTGACTAAGACTGAAATTATTTTTCTGTCTTTCTCTAAGCAGAGCTGATCTTAGATCAATGATATTCCCAATATCTCTCAGGGCTAGGGAAATAAAAACAAATTTGCAATTTATTTTCATCTTAAATGCCATTCATCTAAAATTTCATCTAAAAGCTAATTTCTGGCTGAATAAAATATAACTACCCATTTGGATCTAAAGTGCTCTGTGGACAGAATGAACTGTTTCATTCTTTTTTTTTTTTAATTTTTAATTGAAGGATAATTGCTTTATAGAATTTTGTTGTTTTCTGCCAAATATCAACGTGAATCCACCATAGGTTTCAGAGGTAACAGTTAACCAGGAGCTACTAAATTAGCCACAGGTAAAATGCTGTGACCCTACACCAACCAGTGAGATAGAAAATGAGACAAAGAGTTCTCTCCACCTTTAAGTTGGATGGCATCAGCTGTTTGAATTATCCCACAGAGGGGCTAGAGTGACCGACCGACTCATGTGTTTAAAAAAAAAAAAGGTAGCAAACCCTTAGAGGATGCCATATGCTCCATGCTCTGAAGCAAGCCACTGACAGCACATGGCAATTATGGACTGGAGACGCTGCACCACCCCAAAACCCAGTGGGCAGGGATTCCTCTAAGCTTTCTAAACGCTAGTGGGGGCCTCGTCCTCTGTTTCTGATATTTATCACAAAGAGAACTGGGTAAAATGCAAATTCTGTCTGCCTGAAGAAGTCTGTATGTGGGCTGAATTAATAAAATATTATTTTTAAAGTACTGTGTTGAAGTTATGGTTAGAATTCATCTTGCCTCTCAGTCATCCTAACCCTGGACATTCTGAAGTCTGGACCCTTTAAACCTAACCTATTCGATTGTGGCATGGGTCTAAAATGAACTTGTTGTTCCAGAGACTTCTTTATAAATATTCATCTCAAAAGGCAAGGGTTATAACAGGGTATAATAGGGCAGTTTTGCACGCAAAGCAGCTATATATGGGCCTGTATCATTAAAGTCACCTTTACTTCCTTTTGCTCCGTGCACAGGAAATTCTCGTGCCTGTAACTACTGGCGAGTTGCATGACTCCTGCAACGTGGAGCAGTTGGCCTGTTGCACCAGCTATGATGGATGTGTACTGGGTACCAGCAGATGAGCTTCCCCTTTATCAGGCATGGTTTGCTGCATATTGATTATGTATTATTACAGTCTCCATTGTAACCTAGCCTAGAGTGAAGATTGAAGTGTGATTTCTGTTGTAATTTCTTACTTTCATTCACTCACAGCCCTGAGAAATGAGGTGGATTCTTTCATGAGAGCACTGAAGACCCTTTAGTTGTATTGTGGTTATTCACCTGCCTCTGTCTGACCCAATGAATGTAACGATGAAAGCACTAATATATATTTCTGGGAGATTGAGAGATGGATTCATGAGTCAGTGATATTTTGCTATGGCTTTTGCATTATATTCGCTCCCCACGTTTTTACTGCTGATAATTCCATCTATTAGCATGGTACTTGATGTCATGTTTTAGCATCCTGTTTAATGCCCTGTCAAGATCCAGCTGCCTACTAATGACTGAACAAGACAACAGGCCAAAGGAGGGGGAACTCAGATGTATCTTTAGAAAATCCAGTTTAGGGAAGCCGTTTCAAGCTGTTCTTGAAGCCCTTCTCATCTGATTGTGGCTTTACTTGCTTTCTTTGTCACTTTATGCTTTTTGTCTATTGCTCTAAATTTAATGTTCCAGAAACTATAACTCCTTTATAGAGCTGTTTAACTTGAGATGAAGAATTCAACACAAACACTGAGGTGCTGGTGCTGGACAGGTTGATAGGGAGCAGTGACATAACCAGTAAAACATTTAATAACATGGAGATAAGGGCAGAAGAAAAATAATGGGATGACACAGGACATGATTAAAACATCAACAAAATAGCAATGTTATTAGATTTACTTCCAACCTACCAGAAGGTGGCTTCTTGAGCTCTAGAATGAGTCGAAAGAAGCTTCCCTCCTCTCCCCATATCTGGCCATGGTGTTGTGATGGTCGTGTCAGACAAGCTTTGGGAGAGAGCAGTGGTTCTCAAAGTGTGGTCCCTGGACCAACAGCAGCGTCACCTGAGAACCAGTTAAAACTGCAGATTATTGGGCCCTGCTTCAGACTTACAGAATCAGAAACTCTAAGGATGGGACCTACAGTTTGTGTTTTAGCAAGAATTTCCAGGTGATTCTGCATTAGATGAAAGCTTGAGAACCACTGGCCAGTTAGGGTCTGGACACTAACACTCCAGTCTTCCAATGTTAAGAGCTATCTAGACTTGATAGTACTCTTGGCTTGAACTCTTTTTGTGATTTGCATGTTTTATTACCAGCAGTTGAACAGACTAAGGTGAATAATCTCAAGTCCTAGAGTTCTCCTGATTATGTGTGGAGTCAAGGTATGGTTGACTTCTTAATCAATGACCAGGTGGTAGTTTTATAGTCTGTCTCATTTTGATGATTATGTTATCACTGGGCAAAGATGAGGATTTTTTATGTATGTTTTTAAAGAGAATAATCTGTTGATTACTTTTGTATTCTTAGTCACCTGTATGCCAACCTCTTCCTTATTTTACCAATTTTCTATTTTTTTTAAACCAGTGAAATGCCAGTGTATAGTCTTTCTGAAAACTTTTGGTTTTTGTTTTTGTTTTTGTTTTTGCAGTGTGTGTGTGGTGGAAAGGAGGTGGTACAGGTCTCAGAGGATGCATAACGTTTGTAGTCATTTTGTACATTGACCACAGAGTATAGAATTTAGGCAAAACTGCTTCCTCCTCTAACTCTTTTGCATTTATTAAAATTTGGTCATCTAGTGTATCTGTTAATAGTGACCTCTGCTGTCCAAAATCAGTACTACACCCATACAAATCAGCATGGGAATCAGTGTTTGATAATGTAATACATTTACTGTAGTTGTATAGAAAGGAAAAGGGCTATAGCTTACTTCAGAATTGTTCAGCTCCTCCTGAATGAAAACACTTTGCATTTGTCTTGAAGATAAAAACAATATTGTTTCTCTTTCATTGCCAGTTACCGAATGTTACCTTTGATGGCATTCCTCAGTAGGGTAGGGACTTACTAGAAATAAAGAAAAGGAAGTCAACATGCTCTCCTAACCACCAAGACAGTTTTCAATTTTAGCAAGTGAGTGCTATCATTACTTAATACTAGGTTACCTTACCTCTGATCATCTGAAAAAAAATCTTACATTTCTCAAAACATTTATTTTTATATGCCTTAAAATAACTTGAATTGTGAAACTGGTGGGACCAGGGCTCCCACCGTATCCAGCAGGTGATCAGAAATATTTGTAGAATGATTATCTAAGACAAGTGGTATGAAGTCAAAGTGCTACATCTGCAACATCTAAGACAATCTTGCTTACGGCAGAGGCAATCAAGATGGTGCTTGCCTTTCTGAAATGTAGAATCCAACTCAGAATTTAAGGACTGCCATCCAAATTCCCTTTTACTGTGTGTAAAATAATTATCACTGAGTAATTTAAGCACCCTGTGATAGGAATTAACTATCCAACTCGTATTTTATAAACTAAGCTCTAGGATGCTACTCTTGTATCAATCAACTTAGAAACATTTACTGAATACCTAACACTGTATTTATGTGTCTAACCATTATAACATAGTAGAAGAAAGCTGGGCTTTGGAATCAGATAAACTTTAGCATGGATATATGGTTCTTTTACTTATTTGTGGTCATAGCAAGGGACTATGTACTCTGAACCCCAAAAACTTTTGTAACAGGATATCAGGCACCAAAAACCATAATGTAATCTTTTAATGCTACATTAGGAAGATTATCTAAAAAGTCCACCTAAAGGACATTTGACTACTTAGGGAAATGTAGATTTGCATAATTGATTAAGATCTAAATATTTTCCAGTTCTTTTGCTGTTGTTCAGTTACTGAGTCATGTCTGACTCTTTCCTCCTGGATTGCAGCACACCAAGCTTCCATGTTCTTCACTATCTCTGTGAATTTGCTCAAACTCATGTGCATTGAGTTAAGGATGCCATCCAATACCCCCTTCTCATGCCTTCAATCTTTCGCAGCATCAGAGTCTTTTCCTGTGATTCTAGAAAACGAATAAGATGTGATGTCATACACATCTGTCCAGTGTAGAAGACTGCCGCAAAAGTTGTGGTTTTATTGCCTTGTAGGACCTCTTGATGAAAGTGAAAGAGGAGAGTTAAAAAGTTGGCTTAGAACTCAACATTCAGAAAACTAAAATCATGGCATTCCCATCACTTCATGGCAAATACATGGGGGAAACATTTGGGGGGCTCCAAAATCACTGCAGAAGGTGATTGCAGCCATGAAATTAAAAGACACTTGCTCCTTGGAAGAAAAGCTTTTACCAGTTTAGATAGCATATTAAAAAGCAAAGATATTACTTTGGCCCAACAAAGGTCTATTGTTGGCCAAAGGTAATGGACCATTGGCCATTACCACTGGCCTAACAAAGGTCCATTACCTTTGGCCAACAAAGGTCTGTCTAGTCAAAGCTACGGTTTTTCCAATAGTCATGTATGGTTGTGAGAGTTGGACTATAAAGAAAGCTGAATGCTGAGGAATTGATGCTTTTGAACTGTCATGTTGGTGAAGACTCTTGAGAGTCCCTTGGATTTCTAACCAGTCTATCCTAAAGGAAATGAGTCCGGAATATTCATTGGAAGGACTGATGCTGAAGCTGAAACCCCAATACTTTGGCCACCTGATGCAAAGAACTGACTCATTTGAAAAGACTCTGAGCTAGGAAAGAGTGAAGGTGGGAGAAGAAAGGGACAGGCGATGAGATGGTAGGACAGCATCACCGACTCGATGGACATGAGTTTGAGGAAATTCTGGGAGTTGGTGATGGGCCAGGATGCCTGGCATGTTGCAGTCCCTTGGGTCGCAAAGAGTCCAATATGACTGAGCAACTGAACTGAACTGAGAACAGTAACTAGTTTTGTAACTAACTTAGCAATACTTTCTCAGTATTTCTTCCCCCCTCCCTCAATTCCTTTCCCCCCACCCCAACTGACTATAATTTTTATTTTTCATAACTCTTTTGAATTGGTTTAACCATCCTGCTAGTTTCCTGAATAATGAGCTAAATAAAATTTGACACATACTCACTATATGTTTACATAAAAATAATGTTTTTAACATTTGGAAAATTAAGCTTTGACATAACATACCCTGCAACCTTACCTTGAAGGGTTTTTGTCAGAATTGAATGAGAACGCACTTGGGAACCCCTCTAGTCCAGTGGCTGGCACATAATATGCTTATTTATTTTTCTCTTTCCTGGGTTAAAATGTTTTCACATTGGTTTTTTTTTTTTTTTCCTGGAGGAAGAAAACTAGCTAGGAAAACACAGTTATCACCTAAGAGGAAACTGGAGAATGCTAGGATCTGGGCTGTGAAGTACCTCTCCAAGGGCAGGTCTCAAATGACAGAGATGCGGGGCTGCAGGAAGTTGCCAAAGAAGAATGCTTCATGGTATTGGAGCGGATGAGGCTGATTCTTAAGACCCAGGAACCTGTATTTAACATAAATATCACGGGTGACATGAATTGTAACAGTATAGGGTCAGAGATAACTTAGCAGAGAGAATGGAAAGGGTCAGATATCTCCAAACAAACATTTCTAAAGCGACAGTGCTTGGTAACAGACAGGATCTTAGGGTTGAAAGAGGTAAATCCTGTAGTTTAATCGACTTAGGCTGTTACAGTAGGGAGGATGTGTAACAGGTGTGAATCTTGATTCAAGTATGCAAGAGACGTCTGTTATTCCTGCGTGCCCTGCTGCACCATGCTAAGTCGCACTAAGTTGCTTTAGTCGTGTCCGACTCTTTGTGACTCCATGGAGTGTAGCCCACCAGGCTCCTCTGTCCATGGGATTCTCCAGGCAAAAATACTGGAGTGGGGTTGCCATACCCTCTGCCAGAGGATCTTCCTGACATAGGGATTGAACCCACATCACTTTTGTCTCCTGCACTGGTAGGCAGGCTCTTTACCACTAGCGCCACCTGGGAAGCCTTCTTTCTCCATACTAAACTTAAATTCTATGTGGAACTGTTCGTCTGCCAGGAGGCAGAAGCATAATCTTTAACAAGAGAAACCCTAGGGTTGTTTAGGTCTACCCATAAAGCAACAACCTATATTACTGTATATTGTGACCCTGGTTGTCTGTTCTGAGTGTCCTCTCCAAGGTCCTGAGAGCTACAGCCAGCATTGATTGGAGAAGGGGGCTGGATCTTGGGCAACTGCCATTGTCTGTCATCTGTCGGGGCTAAGGCATTCAGACTGCGCAAGCGATTTCTATTTCCATTCTGTTTCCTTAACCACTTGTTGTTTAGTCACTGAGTCGTATACAGACTCTTTTGTGACCTCATGGACTATAGCCCACCAACCTCCTCTGACCGTGGATTTCCCAGGCATGAATACTGGAGTGGGTTGCTGTTTCCTTCTTCAGGGGATCTTGCTGACACAGGGCTCAAATCCCCATCTTCTGCTTTGGCAGGTGGATTCTTTACCATTAAGCTTCCAGGGAAGGCCTACCCTGGAGTGCACAACAGTAACTACTTGGAGTCCACAAACATAGTCACAGAGGCTGGTGGGCTATTTTTATTATTATTTCCAAAATGCCCTTGACCTAGTGTCCATCTCTCATTCTTTCTCCAGACTAAACTCTTTTTCCTGATCGTCCAGACTATCCTAAACTTCTTAACTCAGATCTTCCTACAAACACCCAAGGAGTCTGAGTCTGGTTTTCTTTGAAATGTAGATGTATCTCCTAACAGTCCTTTGAGAGCTCAAAGATTTAGGATCAGCATCTCTGTGCCTTTGTTTTTCTCTTCTGCATTTATAACTGAAGGCTCTACCAGTGGCTGGTGCAAATGGTCTAGGTAGGGGTGGAGTGTGTTTCAGAGAATGCAGTACTCCCCCCCCACCCCCACTTTCCTTGCCCTTCATGGTAAAAGATTTTTTAAAATATAGAAGTAGTGGAATAAAATAGGGCAAGTACAGTAGGGCTGACTTTCCCTGGAACCAGGAAAGATGCTTAGGAGAAGAACAGGTTCTATAATACCTTGGTTAAAAGGGATCCTGGTTAAAATGAACCCTTGGTTAAAAAGTTCCGTTTTCCTCTATCATTCTTTCCCCATCCTCTCTCTCCACAAGTATCTACCTTTGGCACGCATTCTAACATCAGAGGTCCTGCTCCCACTTTGTCCCTAGCCCCTGTCCGGGAAAGGGGGCTCGTGCATTCACTGACCATTTATGAACGTGCACTGAGCATGTAGCCTTGTGTGGGACACAGGCTGCAAGAGTCCCTTATAGCTAGAGTGAGGGAGATGTATAGAAGAATCCTTGTTCCCTCTACCACTTTTGATGGGCAATCCCTGACTCCGTATTGAGATTGTTGTCTGTTGTTATTTAGTTGCTAAATCGTGTTGGACTCTTTTACCACCCTGTGGTACTGTAGCCTCCTGAGCCCCTCTATCCATGAGATTTCCCAGGCAAGAATACTGGAGTAGGTTGCCATTTCCTTCTCCAAGGGATCTTATCATCCCAGGGATTGAACTCACATCTCCTGCATTGGCAGGTGGATTCTTTACCATTGAGCCACTTAGGAAGCCACATGTTGAAAGGGGGACTCCTGACCCCATTTTGAGTAGAGAGAAATGTTACAGGCCTTCTGTGTTGGAATCTTGGATGTAATTTTCCATGAGCACTTTGAATCTTTGCAGATACTATAACTTCCCTCTGAAATGCCCTCTCTTTTCTCTATCATTGCCTCCTTAGGGACATTCCTGAGCCCCACCCACCCCGAGACCATCCCCATTGAGTCCACAGCCTCTTCACATCCTGGGGACACTTCTGCTCAAGCACTTATGTTACAAAACCAAGCATGGTTTTGCTTGCCCATGTGCAGTAAAGCCAATCTACTGATACCTGTTATAGTCCAGGAAAGTGCAGAATTTCTTGTAAGATGCCAAATGAGGAATCCAGGGCAGCTCATGCTCAAAAAGCCAAACTGCCCAGTAGGTTTTGGGGAAGCACTTAAAGACTAGGTGAGGGAGATGAGTTGCAGGGTTTGTGATGAGCTTGTGCATGATTCTCTGATTGGTTGATGGTGAGGTAAGAGGGTGGTGTCCAGGGGTTAACATTATCAATCTTCAGCCTTTAGTAGGTCTAGGGGGTATTTGCTCAAGGTCATTGAGTAGTTAACTTCTTTCACTTAGTCGGGGTTTTAGCATTAGTAAAACAACTTAGGGAATATGCATCAAATACAGTTGTCTAAATACTTGAGAGAGGAGCTACAGCAGAAGACCTGGGGAGAGGGGCCCCATAGTGTCCTGCTCAGTCATACTTGACTCTCCTACTGCAAATATTAATTGACTTCAAAATCTGTTTATTAAATCTTCACCAAGTGATAGTGTAGAGCAGTGGTTAAGAGCATACTGGCTTTGCAGTCAGATTCCCTGGGTTTTGTCAATTAGCAGTGTGACCTCAAGTAAGTTACTTAATCTGTCTCAGTTTCCTCCTCTGTAAAATAAAAGATAAAAATAGATTAAGGATTTCCTTGATGCCTCAGATAATAAAGAATCTGCCTGCAATGTGGATGACCCAGAAGACTCTTGAGAGTCTCTTGGACAGCAAGAAGATCAAACTAGTCAGTTCTAAAAAGGATCAACCCTGAATATTCATTGAAAGGACTGGTGCTAAAGCTGAAACTCCAACACTTTGGCCACTTGATGCAAAGAGCCAACTCACTGGAAAAGACCCTGGTGCTGTGAATAATTGAAGGCAGGAGGAGAAGTGGGGAGACAGAGGATGAGATGGTTCATGGCATCACCGACTCAATGAACATGAGTTTGAGCAAACTCCAGGAGATAGTGAAGGACAGGGAAGCCTGGTGTGCTGCAGTCCATGTGATGCAAAAGGCATGACTTAGCGACTGAACAAACACAGCAATAGAGTTAATCCAGAGGACTGTTATGTATTGAATGGTGTAATATGTATGAAGCTCTTTGAGCACTGTTATGTGTTTAATAAATGTCATCTATTACCCTGTGCCAAATATTTCCTATTTGAAGTTGTAAAGCAGGTCTATATCTTATTCATGTTTGCACCACCAGTTCCTAACATATATAATTAGTGAATAAATGAGTCAGTGACAAACATTCACACACCATTCATCCCTCAGTCTACCTAAAACAATCATTTTATGGTTTTCACATTGATTCTATGATCATTGATTCTCAAATGGGATGACTGATTTATACTATTTTCCCCCCAAATTCTTTTCTTCCAAATTGTTTAAATGTTAGAGCTCATAAGTTAGTAGCTTCTTGTGACTGCATTAATAATATTGTCACCATCATTAACATTGCATAGAACTTACTATATGCCAACTACTCTATCTACCAAGTCATTTGTGGAAATGATCTAACTCCTTTAACTTCCTAGGAAACTCTTGCTTTTCATTAACCCCATGTGACAAGACAAGACAATGTTCCTAACTGTCTCACTCAACTATCTGAAGGTAGATACATTGCTTGGCCAAGGGATAAAGCTGAATTGAGCCCCCAGCAACTGCAGGGAAGATAGTAAGGAGAGAAAGAGCAGAGCAAAGTGATCTCATTCTCTTCTAACTGTTGTAGAATTGCCTTGAGATCTTTGTGGAGATGAATATTAGAAAGTATTTCAGAGCCAGCAGATGGATGGCACAGGATTCACAGAGACACTTGGTTCAGTCTCTGCTCTCCTCTAACTAGGTGACTGTGGGTTAAGTCATTTAACCTTTGAGTCTAGATTTTATCCTCTGTAAAATGAAAGAGACCGTGACCTCCCATCAGGAGTATTCTGAGGCTCCATTCAAATGAAATTATGGTGAAGGATAGTAGGCAAGCTTATGTTTTATTATCTGTCTTAGATGGGAAAAATCATTTCATTTATGGAGGCCAGAAGGAAACTAGCTTGGGAACTGGAAACTTGCCATATCCAGTCCATTAAAGACTGACTCTCAGTACTGATGGAAATCTCTGTGTAGGGAGGACCTTTGACTGTGTTCATCTACTGATGTAGATACCTGTAGCAACCAGCCCAGGGAATTGTTGAGGCACTGTGGCCTCTTAATGACCTTTGACTTCTTGGGAGGATCCTTGTCCACACTGCCCTCCTCCCCCAGTGCCACACAATTTATATTTAATTTTTAAAGTAGAATGCTGTCACTGAGCCCACGATAACAAAGAACACTAAAGTCAGTTAGTCCTATTTAGTCAAGGCTATGGTTTTTCCAATAGTCATGTATGGATGTGACAGTTGGACTATAAAGAAAGCTGAGAGCCAAAGAATTGATGCTTTTGAACTGTGGTGCTAGAGAAGACTCTTGAGAGTCCATCGGACTGCAAGGAGATCCAGCCAGTTCATCCTAAAGGAAATCAGTCCTGAATATTCATTGGAAGGACTGATGCTGAAGCTTAAACTCTAATACTTTGTCTACTTGCTGCAAAGAGCTGACTCAGTTGAAAAGACCCTGATGCTGGGAAAGACTGAAGACAGAAGGATAAGGGGTTGACCAAGGAAAAGATGGTTGAATGACCTCATCAACTCAATGGATATGAATTTGAGTAAGCTCCGGGAGTTGGTGATGGACAAGGAAGCCTAGTGTGCTGCAGTCCATGGGGTAGCAAAGAGTTGGACACGACTGAATGACTGAACTGAACTGAACTGAATCAGTCCTTACGTCAGTGACCTTAGACAAATCATTTAACTACTGCAGTCCTCAATTTCCTGTTCCAAACATGAACTCATAATCCTTTTACTGAAGCTTCTTGGTTGCTGTGGGGGAAAACATGAGATAATACACATGTCAGCATTTTGAAACTGATAGAAGTACCATGCAAATTAATGTAAGGTTGGAGATAAACCAAGATTAAAATCATGTATTCACTTATTCCTCTGACAAATCTTCGGAGTCTGCAATATGGACAACTCTACCCTAGATATTCAAAGGGTAGAATGACAATTAGAGTTTACTGGGTGCTAAGTGACGAGAAGGGGAGAGAGGTACATATAAGCTACACATTTAGGTAAATATCATGGCAGAATGTCTTGTGAAGATGTAAGGCATGAGTAGAGGAGAGAGGGAGAAATCAGGGAGGTTCAGGTGGCATTGGAACTGAATCCGAAAAATGAGTGTGATTTCTACCCTTGGAGGTGAGAGGAACAGAGGAAAAGGAAGTTGAACTGGGGACGGAATTCCATGGCCAGACCACAGATACAGCAGAAGTGATTTTTCTTGCCTGGAATCACTGATGAAACAGCTAGCAATAGAAGAAGGAGAGGATGGTTAAGAACTTTATGATCTGAATAATTTCTTCTTCTAGTCCAGAGAATTTGAAAAATGTGTTTGAAATATACTAAGGCTTTCTGCTCCTTATCAGTGGGCAGATACAAGCTTTTGTAGGGCTAATCAGCATACTTTTTTGACTTTGGAACCGCTCTGTACTATGCCAAGGCTGTGAATCCTTGTGGGCAATGTTATCTCCTAGAAATTACATTCATTTTCATTTTATGTGAGAGTGTTTAAGCAATAATAAAATAAGTGGGGTCAAGAGAAGTGATCATAGAAGGAAAGATATCGTTATGAGGGAACAAAACAAGAGATACAGTGAAAGAATAGATCCCTTAATATACCAGGAAGGAAATATTAGCTTGTTTCCTTCCTTTCTATTTATTTAATAAAGTGAGAAGATAATAGAGGAGAAAAAGGAAATGTATATATATCAGGGTGGTGGATTGTAACCAGAGGAGGATACTAAGGCATGCCAGGAAACTTGATGGGCATAGTCTCGGAGAAGGCGAGAATAACTTGGATTCAGATGGTTATATTCACTCAGAAACGCAGGCATTTACCTGAATTTACCAGATATAAGAAATGTAGTTACCAGATAGAGGAAAGTATGTGCAAAAATGGCTACAATTTTTCATGCATCCAACATCCACTCCCCTTTGCAAAGGACCTTTGTACCCTCTCCCATCAAGCGATAAAATCTATTCTTCCACACTTGAAACTCAGATTGATTTTATAAATTACTTTGAAAATAGAATGCTGCAAAAATGACAAGATGCCATTTTTTTTAAGTTTTTTTTTTTTAATAAATTTATTTGACTGCATTAGGTCTTAGTTGCAGCACACGGGATCTTCCTTGTGGTACATGAACTCTCCAGCTGTGGTGCTTGGGCTTAGCTGCTTCAGAGATTTGAGATCTTACTTCCCTGACCAGGGATTGAACCCATGTTTCCTGCACTGCACGGTGGATTCTTAATCACTGAACCACCAAGGAAGTCCCTAACATGGTACCATTTCTTGTGCGCTTTCTCACCTTCTTGAAATGCTGCCCAACCACCATGTGGACAAGCCCAGGCTGACTTACCTGGGGAGTAAAAGACCATGTGGACTAGAGTTGAGTTAGTCAAGTTGTCCTTATCTAGAGATGTGACAGTGTCCAGCCACAATCAGCAAAGCCTATAAGTGACTGATGATATAAACGGCACCCAGCCAAGAGTGGAGAATCACCCAGCTGAGCCCAGCCTAAACGGCCAGTCTGCAGCATTTCAAGCCAAATAAGTGGTGCAAGCAAACAAAATATGTCTGCTGCCCGAATCCAGCTGTCAAGCTACCAATTTGTACCTATGTTCTGCCTTTGCATACTTTCCCTATGCTCTCTAAGAGCCCGGCTAGAATCTTGTTAGATGAACAGTTTGTCATTTTCTCCTTCTCTTTGGGAATTATGACTTCGTAGTCTATAGGTACCTGTCTTGTTTCCCCCCTCCCACTGCATCATTTTTCCTCTTCATTTTCTAATCTGAGACTGTTTCTAGTTACTGCACTCCAATGCTTACTCTAACGCAGGACTCGTCTTCCAGATCTGATCCTCTGCTGTCCATCTTCCCATCTACCTCTGAGGCTGAGATTTCAGAGACCCTAGATATCACCATTTTATAAATAACAGCTAAAATGGAAAGGTATATGAATGGATAAGGTTATCACCATTGGATTTCTTCTCTCAATAAATCTCCTTTTGCAGGGTGAGAGGGCACCAGTAAAATATATATCAGCTATAAAATTGTTCCTAATAAGCACCTTAGGTAAAGTGGCTGTTGCCATGCAGACTCAGACATTTCCCCCTTGATCCCCCAGCCTCCTCTCTTCCTTATGTTTCTCCCTGGTTGTCCTGGCTATCATGTCCTTATTAGGTGTGAGTTTCCTCTATTTTTGTCACCTTTCTAGTTTAGTATTATATCTATATTTATGTGTTCCTCTCAGTTAATCCTTCCTCCATACATTTTTTATTTTGTAAAGAAGATTTCAATACCTGTGATGGAAGAGGTAAATTCAGCACGTACATGTGCTCGATAAAGTCCTAGATCTAGGTGTCCCCTCATTAGCTTTCTGGACAGTGTTTCTGCAGAGAATTGCATTTTATGTTGAATTTGAGAGTGAGTGCACTTGTGTTCCGAAGCTCATGTCACTGTAGATTTGTAGGACAAACCATTCAAAATTCTAGTTTTGTTTCAAAGGCATATTCTCTTCACGTGGGATTATTATCTTTTCTTTGGTGGCTGATTAAAGTAAAATTCAGATTGTAGTTGAAGAAATATTATGATTGTGTTAGCTGATTAGTTACATATTTAGATGACTGAAATTAGAAATTATATGACAACAATCCTGATTCTCATTAATTGGGCAGACCTGTTCCCAGGATACATTTGAAGGGATGTCATGATGGCAGGTGACAACTCATTCTGTGTTACTCACTCTTTATTACTCATGTTTTGATTTTTATTATCAAAAAGTTGGTTCCACATTTTCATGCTAAAATGATTGGCTTATTCACCACCCCACCCCCAAACCTCGAGCCTTTCCATTTTTGAGTTTTGTTCTTTCAAAAAAAAAAACTTTCCATTTTAATTCCATGAGACTGATGATATAGAATTGCTGGTAGCATGCAACGGAGGCTCTCCCCGCAGTGCTCTCCAAAGACGCTATCTCTGTCGTTGGTGGTTGACTTGCTCTTTCTGAGCTCAGAAGGGCCTCTTCTCTCACAATGGAGGAAAAGCACCACGCTCATGGACTAGGTCAGAAAGGGGAAATCTAAACATTAGATTCCAGGAAAGCTCAGATGAGCGTTTGCAATGTGATTTTAAAGACAGCAACCCTCTTAAGTTAGGTCTTAGAGGAAAATACAGTACACTGCACTACATACAGATATGGCTGGCAAAGCCTGGAAGCAGGTGAACACAGGAAGCCTGGGGCTGGGAAACAGGATCTGGAATTGTGCTGGAGCTTATGCTGTTTCGGGTGAGGCGAGAGGCAGGCTGACCTGAGTGTGAGATGGAACGGAGGTTCTCATATATTATTTCCAAACCTCACCTCTTAGCGGGACCAGCCCTGTTTCCAGCAGTAATGGGGAAGTGGGAGAGTTCCTTGGGCTGTGCGCTTTATTGACTGGAGACCAAATGGGGCCACAGATGTCGTAATCTCCCTATTATCACTTTGTCGAGCACTTCTTGGCCTCCCTTCATGATTTTGCTCCCCATTAGCAGTTAGAAGTAGCTGCTTTATAGGAGCCAAACGTCGCTGAGGCCCGTGGCAGTGCTTCTGCATGTGGGGAGCCAGTGGGAGGACGAGCAGGAACACTGCCCCTGTGTTTCCAAAGTCACATGGATGCTCTCTTCACCTCTCCCTTCCCTGCTCCAAGGACATTTCTTTCCCATAAGAGAAAAGCAGCTATCTCAGTCCTTTTTCATTCCCCAGGCCAGAAGGGAAAGGCATTAACACTGGAAGGTGGAAGGCAGGCGAGGGCTGTGTGTCCTGACAGGGGAGGTTATCACAGATCAGGTACAGCCCTTCAGGGAACAAATGCGCCCAGGATGGCTCCCCGCCAGGTACACATGCATTGCAGCTCCAGGCGACCCTGCCAAGCTGGGCAGGCCATCGATTTTATACTCTGAACACTCATACTCTGAGCCCAGCTTGGTTTTAAGGAGTCTCTTCTCTGAGACTTAACTAACCTGGGCTTAGAAAGTTACTCTTTTATGAAGGAAGCCATACCTGGTACATAAGGCACAGTATTCAATATAGACATTTCTGAAAGATCACTGTGGTACCTTGGATAATTGTGGTACATGAGCCCGTCTACTCTTTATGATGTTACAGGTTTGGGTTCTTTGGGCATGAATCCGAGTGAACTCAGTTTTGTTTCCTATTCCCATTGCTAGTAATGCAGGTTGTATGTATTTATATGGCAGCACTAGTGGTAAAGAATCCACCTTCATTGAAGGAGATGTGGCTTCAATCCCTGGGTTGAGAAGATCCCCTGGAGGAGGGGGTGGTAACACACTCCAGTGTTCTTGCCTGGAGGATACCATGGACAGAGGAGCCTGGAGGGTTATACAGTCCATGGCTACAGAGAGTTGGACACGACTGAGTGACTTAGTGATAGTAGCAGTAAAGCAAACCGATTCCATGGAATGCAGGGCCTAATACAGTGCCTGGCTCACAGTCAAGGCTCAAAATAACTCACTGTTGAATAGCTAAGTGTATGAGCTTGACTATACCATGTACTGCTGGACAAGCCTCAGTTTCCTTTGTGTTATGGGCCTGTTTCATCATAGTAACTCTGTATGACTGCCCTGAATAGTTAAATGAGATTATGAATATAAACCTCTTAATTGTAATAGTTATTTAAGTGTTGTTTGTTTTTTTCCTTTAATCCTTCTCTTCCTTCCTCCTGGCTACAAGCTGCTCAGGGAATAATGGGTGCAAGTGTTCCAAAGCATCTACACAAATACACCCAGTTTTATTGTTGTCTGGTGGGTCCTGGTGGACAAGTGTAGAGCACACTGGCTGCATGTAAGGCCCATTTGAAAGACTTCCCGTTATCCCAGCAGGCAAATGAGCCTGGAAAGCTTTGTGCAGTCTGCCTAATGGTGCTTTTGTTGGAGCCCTGGGAGAAAGACAGAGAAAACTCAACAGGCGTGCACGATGTTCAGGAATCTCACCGGAGCCTTAGCTGCCTGTGGCACCTGTGTTGCTAGCAATATTGTCTTTTCAAATGATTGACCAGCCACCCTGAGCATCCAGGACTGGGGAGATGTGGCTTTGATCCTCTCTAGACATCATGGTCTGCTGGAGACAAGCCCGCATGCACACGCAGAACAAGCAAGTTTGAACAGAGTTTCATTTTCAAAAGCTCTTGGAAAAAGAGTGTGCCTTTTGGTCTCTTTTCCACCAGCATGTTTATAGACAGTTGAGGGTGAGAAAGTATCTGTGTGTGTCTGTGTGGGTTTGTGGAGAATAAAGAGAGAAGGAGAAAGCTTCATTCTAGGGAGAAAGAAGGAGAAATTCCAATCAGAGGCTGGAGATGGTAGGGCAGGAAGGAAGAGGGATGGGAAAGCTAGCTGAGAGCCTGAGGTGCCTGGAGACAGAAAAATGAAAATGGCCCTGCTTCTATAAAAGGAGGTTCCTTCCTGGTAGCTCAGATGGTAAAGAATCAGGAGACCAATGCCTGCATAGGGAAGATCCCCTGGTGGAGGGCATGGCAACCCACTCCAGCATTCTTGCCTGGAGGATTCCATGGGCAGAGGAGCCTGGCAGGCTACAGGTCACCGGGTTGCAAAGAGTCGGACACGACAGAGCGACCAATACTTTCACTTTCTATAAAAGGAGCCAAGAATAGGACTCAGAGAAGGAGAGAGTGATGGTAGACCCAGAAACAGCGGGAGAGGAGAGCAAAAGGCACGGTGACTGCACACAGCGGGGCACGGCGAAGCCTCCTGGGGGAGATGGGCGGGTGTCAGTAACGGAGAACGTCCTCTGCAGGGGGAGGAGGGGAGTGTGAGACAGACGGCAGATGCACGCAGCGGGGAGCAGAGAGGCGTCACAGAGCCGGGCAGGCAGAGAAATCAGGGACGGAAAAGACCTGTTAGGTCACTCCTGCTCTCTACCGCTGCTGGTGCTTCTTGAGTTCCTTTGTCTAGCAGCTATTTTCAAATGTCTTCCGGACTACTACACCTACTCCTTCCCCTCCAACGCTTTGCCAGAGGATAAGATTTTTTTCCATAACACCGAGCTTCTGAATATACATAGAGAATACATAAAGAAGGATGGGGAGAAAGATGAAAGGGAGCGAGGCCCTGAATGCAGAAGCACACACCTGTTGGGTGCTCATTAGGCTGCCGCCTCTCCCGCGGGGGCCGTCTACAAAGATGAGGATGCACAGAGTTCCAAATGTTATTTAGATCACTGTTCGGGTCTTGATTTGGGAGGGGGCAAGAGGAGGTGAGTTTTTAGGGATAAGTGGTAGAGAGCATGAAGTGGGATGGGGAGCTGGGGCCAAGAGGGAAGGACAGGAAGGGCAGGAGGGAGGAAGCCTTCTTCCTTCTGGAGGTGAGAAAGTTGTGGGCATATATGGGGAGGAGGAAGGGTGAGAAGGGGCTAGAGAGAATATAAAGATTTGTTCTGTCTTCTGCTTTGAGAATTTAGAGACCACAAGCCATGGTCAGGAACATTTTACACTGAGTGCAGTGGTTCTCAGGCTTCCCGGGTGGCTCAGTCAGTAAAGAATCGCTTGCAATACAGGAGACCCAGGTTTGATCCCTGGGTTGGGAAGATCCCCTGCAAGAAGCCATGGCAGCCCACTCCAGTATTCTTGCCTGGGGGATCCCAAGGACGGAGGAGTCTGGTGGGCTGCAGTCAATGGGGTCGCCAAGAGCTGGACATGGCTGAAGCGACTGAGCATGCAGGCGCACAGGACAGTAGGTGCTCAGTAAGTCCTCAGGACGTGTGTGATCTGGGCCCTGCCTACCTCTTCTGTCTCTTCAGGTCTCCCTCCTGGTCCCTCAGTCTGCTTCAGCCACACTGTCTTTGTCTGGTCCCTTCCTGCTTCTGGCCTTGGCTCTCTTTCTGGAACATGCCTATCCTGGCTGCAGGCATTGCTGGCTGTGTCTCAGCATTTAGATTTTACTTATACATAGTATGTCCCTCTCAACTAGAGTGAAGCTTCTAGAGGATAAGGATTTTGTCTATCTTGTTTTCCATTTTATCCCACAGTGTGTGTGTGTGTGCAGTACAGTGCCTGGAACATGTAACAGTCCCTCAACAAATTTCTGGAGCTTTTGAATGAATGATGATTGAATAACTTTTCAGACAGTGTAGAAATGAAACTGCCATGCAGTATTTGGGAGACTTTTTTTTAAAGCTTTTTTTTTTTTTTTGCCTGCACTGCAGGGCTTATGGGATCTTAGTTCCTGATCAGGGGTCAAATCCAGGTCCTTAGCAGTGAAAGTGTAGAGTCCTGACCAGTGGTTGTTCAGTCACTCAGTTGTGTACAACTCTTTGAGACCCTATGGACCACAGTACACCAGACCTACCTGTCCTTCACAGTCTCTTGGAGTTTGCTCAAAGTCATATCCAGTGAGTCAGTGATGCCATCCAACCATCTCATTCTCTGTCAGCTGCTTCTCCTCCTGCCTTCAATCTTTCCCAGCGTCAGGGTCTTTTCCAGTGAGTTTGCTCTTTGTACCAAGTGGCTAAAGTATTGGAGCTTCAGCTTCAGCATTAGTCCCTCCAATAAATATTCAGGGTTGATTTCCTTTAGGATTGACTGGTTTGATCTGGATTGCAAGGGAATTCCCTCTTTGGGAGATTTTTTGGATCAGACTATTTCTGCTTAAATATAATATGACTAGAGTGAATCCAAGGGATATGGTGACATCTCTTACCTTTTTCTTTTCCCCAACCTCATCTCTTTCTAAAGTACATGTGCTGTTCCAGCACTGCTCTTTTAAAGGAAATGCTAGGCCCTTCCTATTCTAGAAGCATTCTGAGGCGTTAGCATTTGCACTGGTTTTTCACCCTACATAGTAGTGATGTGAACATAATTCATGGATTCACCCTACCCCTTTCCAATTAGTAAGGTGGGAAATCCTTTCCTCCTCTGGGTGGATTTAGACTTTTGACATGGCTGATGCCTCTTTTTGAATAGACGATGGCAGGTGATCCTTCACGTTGCTGAGGAGGGCATTGTTACAAGTCTTTATTTTGTCATTCTACTTTCATCATCGGGTTATTGAGTCTAATGTAGGTACAGGTACAGATGATATGAATAGACTTCCTCATTTTACAGAGAAAGTACTTGAGAAAGGGCCGGTAACTGTCATAGGTTACACCACCACCATACAAGTGAGATTTTATTGTTATATGTACTCTAAAACTGAGAGTAAGGGGATACTCAGAGTTTGAGATGGTTCAAGCCAGTGAGCTTATACATGGCATAATGAGAATTCAACCTCAGTTCTTCTAACTCAAAAAGCAAGATCCAGAAACACAGGTTGGGAAGACATCAACATTTCTGTAGTGCCAGAAGTCATGAGAGTGGAAGAATCGATCAGGTAAATTATATAGCATGGGGAGAGAAGGGGACCTGGGAAGGAATCTAGTACATGTTAGCATTTAACATTCCTCTGTCCAGGCAGAGGACAGTGAGCCTGAAAAAAGTATCTGAGAAGAGGCAAGAGACAGCCTGGGGAGGGAAAAGAGCATGGTGTCAAAAGCCCAAAGAAGAGAGTTTCGAAAGGATAGGAATGATCCAGAGGGCCTAATACTGCAAGAAATAGGATCAAAGGCATCCTGGTGGACAGTGTCCTAAGGGTTTGACAACATGAGAGTAAGGATATGTGTGATGACATTGTAGGTAATTAACTGAGTAGCCAGATTTCAGTGAGTTGACATGAGAATGTGAGGTATGCAGTGAAACAGAGTGAATGCAGTTTAATGTTTGGCTGAAGAGGAAAAGAGGGAGATGACTTGAGATCAACACAGGCTGTGTTTGTTTTTAAGATATGAGAGAATGACTTTAAGTTTGAATGCTGCTCAGAAGCTTCCAGGAGAGATGAGAAGTTGAGGGTATGAGAAAGAGAAGATCATCAAGGGCTCAGATCCCTGAGTTCAAGAGGGAATGAATTTGCATTCCTCCAAATTAATAGGAATAGGGAGAGATTTAGAACCTAGGAAATAAAAATGCAAGCTTGATATTAAAAATCACCCATCTGTTTCCCAGAAAGTCAAATAATTCACATACAGATAAATCTCTCCTATAGAGGGGTAACATCTCCATCATTTTTTTTTCCTTTGCAGCATTTATAACTTTTATTTATTACCTTTGTTCGATTTTTTTTGTTTCTGTTCTTTAGTGGAAATGCAGGATCCAGGGGCAGGGCCCTGTGTCAGAATAATGGCCTGAATATTTAGGAAACTTTCCCCTTGAAACAATCCTATTTGAAAACTAGGGTGATATTAAGACAAACGTAACATTAAAAGTTTTAAATTCATGTTGATAACTAATAAAACATAGAGAATCTATTTTAAAAAAGTATGTGTGTGTGGACTTGAATTACATTGAATAAGTAATAAACCTAAGGGCATACAAACAACAAAAAAGAATTCTCTCTTGAGCATGTGGAGCTCTTGAATCACGCTCTTGACCCCGGCCTCTCAGTTTGGAAATTGGAAACTGTTAATACTAATTTGAAATAGGCAGAAGGTCCCAGATGGGATTCTTGAAGTGGAAACTTTGCATGTTCTTCTCTCTCTCCTCTCTCTGTTTTCTCATCTCTCACTAGCTTACCCCTACTCCGAGACTGAACTTGGCACTGCCTGTAAGAAGCCTGGAGCACACACCTGCTCTTGACGTGTTTGTTGGTGTGATTCAGAGGGCTGACATCTGCCCCTCAGCTACCGGAGCATGTCCAGGAAGCCGGATCTTTCCCTTGAGAGAAACTTTTTGTTTTACTGATCACCAACTGATCCTTGAAACTAAATAAGATGAAATGCTGCATTGTTTTCCTTTTCCCCAGCCTCACAAAGAGATGGGTGCCTTAGGACCGTGTGAGGAGTGTAGTGAGGGAGGGAGCAGGCTTGCCTGTAGCAGAGCACCAGCTTCCAGTTTATAATCAGGGAACACTATCAGAGAGTGGCATATTCACAGCCTTGAATGGAGTCAAGGCTTGATTTAAATTCTGTTCTGCTACATGTAGGCTGGCAACCTTGGCCTGAACTCGAGCATTGGCTTCCTCTTATGGAAAGTAGAGGTTTTTAGGCTTTCATAGACTGAACAACTTCACTTTCCCTTTTCATTTTCCTGCATTGGAGAAGGAAATGGCAACCCACTCCAGTGTTCTTGCCTGGAGAATCCCAGGGATGGGGGAGCATGATGGGCTGCCATCCATGGGGTCGCACAGAGTCGGACACGACTGAAGCGACTTAGCAGCAGCAGCAGCAGAGCTGTGAGGATTAAATGGGATCATCCATGCACATTACCTAGAAGAGCTTCAACAAAGGTGAGGCTTCTCCCTAGGCTCATTGTATTTTGTACTCTAGATTACTCTGCTCTCCCAGTTCTGTTTTGAGTGAACAACACTATTAAATAGGTAGTTTTACAAGTACAGTTATCCCTCCATAACCACAGTTTCTTCATCCATTCATTCAACCAATTGCAGATCAAAAATATTCAGAAAAAAATTCCAGAATATTTCAAAAAGCAAAACTTGAATCTGCTACAGATTGACAGCTATTTACATAGCCCTTTTATTGTATTTTCAATATTTGTATAGCATTTACCTGATTTGTTGCATTTACCTTGTTGTTTTAGTTGTTTAGTCATGTCCAGTTCTTTTGCGACCCATGGACTGTAGCCCATCAGGCTCTGTCCATGGGATTTCCCAGGAAGAATTCTAGAGTGAGTTGCCATTTCTTCCTCCAGGGGATCTTCCCTGTACTAAGTATCATAAGAGGTGATTTAAAGTATACAGGAGGTATACATATATTCCCCCCTTTTATGGTTGATTCATGTTGCAGTTTGCCAGAAAACAACAAAATTCTATAAAGCAATTATCCTTCAGTTAAAAAATAAATTTCAAAAAAATTTTATGGGTTGATGTGCACAGATTATATGCAGTACTATGCCGTTTTATATAAGCGACTTGAGTACCTGTGAATTTTTGTATCTATGAGGGATCCTGGAACCATTCCCCCATGGATACCAAGATATGACTGTAATGAGGAACTGAGGTGAGGAAAATCAAAGGAGAATTAGGAGGTGGTGGCAGAAGATGGATTCAGTTTGGAGCATGTTAATTTTAAAATGTCTTTTTGACTTTCAAGAAAGGAGCTAGCAATCAAAACTTCTGGAGAGATGACAAGCTGGAAGTTATTGACATGCCAGTGGCCATCTATATAATACACACACACACACACACACACACACATATATATTTATAATATACACATATATAGTGTATATAGTTGGCAGGAGTGAAAGAAACTCCTTGAACCCAAAGGGTACCATCAGGCCAGCCAACCTGAGAATGAGGCGCTCTAGGTGGCTAGGATAAGTGGTGCAGGGAGCCACAAATACCAAAGGAAGAAGAAATTGTAGATAGCAGTGTCATCGCCATGCCGGATGCAGCAGAGTAGTTCAGTAAGATGACAGGAAGTCCCTTAAAGATGTGAGAACGTGGAGCTCATGGGTGAGCGTGATGGCGGCGCTTCCAGTGAAGCAGCGAGGACAGAAGCCAGAGCACGTGGGCCAAGTGGAAAGTGAGGAGGTGGAGACAGGGCACGTCAGCTACTTTCCCCACCAAGAGGGTCACACCTGGAGGAGGAGGCAGGGTCATGGTGAATGTCATATGGTGGAAGGCAGAGGCCTGAATGTGGTCATACTCAAAGAGGAAGGAGATTTGAAGAAGCTTAAGACCTAAAAACAGGAGAGTAATTTTCAAAGACACTGAGGGAGTTGGGAGGGTATTGGATTAGGAGCGTAGGGGATGGGATTGGTCTTACACACAGCATAGGGGTACCTTTTGTTCTGGGACTGGAGGAAAGGGGATAAGGAAGGGTGTGCAGGCAGGGGGATTTGACATGGGGAAGGATGGTGGGTTGATGAAGCTCACTGCTAAGAGTACTGCTGGATTTATTTTTTCTTTCTCCATCTGGAAGTGGTTGGGGGTTTCCAGGTGGCTCAGTGGTAAAGAATATACCTGCCAAGCAGGAGACACACTTTGATCTCTGGGTTGAGAAGATCCCCTGGAGAAAGCGATGGCACCCACTCCAGTATTCTTGCCTGGAGAATCCCGTGGACAGAGGAGACTGAAGGGCTACAGTCCATGGGGTTGCAAAGAGTCAGACACAGCTTAATGAGTGAAAAACAGCACAACTGCTGGGTGTGCACAAAATCATTTTCTATGGAAAAAAATAAAAAGATAATCCTATTCTTCCTCTAGCACTCATTATTGAAAAATATGAAAAGTTTCTTTCATCTTACAAGTTTGTTATTGGTAATGTCAGAGATGTTATTGGAATTATTATTGAATGTGGAAAAGCCTCTATGAAGTTTCTTTCAGAGATGGACTGTAAGACTTCAGGCTATTTCAAGGTTTTCATGTGCAGTGACTAACCACAAATTCTCTTCGAACTGACAGCATTCATTAACCAGTTTTTCATCAATGTTACGATGAGTTTTTTGTCAGCACTAAAATTTCATGTCACCTGGGTGAGTCAGTGTATAAGCAGTAGGAATATTTCTGTAAGCCATTCCTATATTAGCACAGCTAGCAATAACTCAAATATACACAGGCATGACACATAAATATATTCTACTAAACCAGAACTACATGTATCCTCAACTCCACTTCCCCTTCCTCCAAAAGTCACTAACCACTCTGATATCACCAGGCTTAGGGAGAAGTGTGGTGGGAAAGTTAGAAGGAAAGAGATAACAGTGATAAAACTATACGATTTTTGCAGATTTTATAAAAATATATGAAGTTGTCAACACATTGCTATTAGAAAGGATCTGTGGACATGGTGACTGAGTGGTAGAGTTAGGTGTGACTTAGCAACTGAGGCTGCATTCACGCACATGAACATGAAGGCCCTGAGATTTAACTCATTAGCTTTCTGATAACGTCTTACTGTGCTTAAGACAAGTTTATCTCCATTTCACATAAACTAATAGTTTCAAGCGAAGTTTTCTGCTTACAGTGGGCTCCTAATAGTTGTTAAAGGTGATTTCAGAGAGAATGGCTTATGTAGTATTGGATGTGTCACTTAAAAACTTCAAAATAAAACAGGTCATGAAGAAAATATTTTTCAAATATGATTATTCCAACTTCTCTCTATATAACATGCATCTCCAAGAATCCTTTGGTGCTGTAGTTTTCAAGCTTGGCTTCACAGTAGATTCTCTTGAGATATTTTTAGAAAAATATCAATGGGAGTAACATGGACAATGGTATTTTTTAAAAAAGCTCTCCAGGTGATTCAAATGTTCACCTAGAAATTGATGTCTAGCTGATTCTAATGGCTGAAGTTCCTTTTTTACATTTTTTCTTTTATTTTTTGCTTAAATGTCAAAATATCATTCTAGTTCTCCCGGGACTCTTTTGAATGAAATATAAGGGTATGATATTCAGGAAATGAGTTAACCCATGCTTAGTAGTATAGGCATTATGTAAAATATATCTTTGCTAGAAAGGAACTCTTCTGGTAAAAATTTCCGTTTATGTAGAATGTAGTACCACAGTGGTGTGCTGACAGGATGAGATATGAACCAGATGATGTGAACAGCTCCTAATTAAAAATAAAATTAATTTTCTACTGAGCATCCTCTGTTGTACTTGAAGGCAAATGCAATTTTTTTGCTATAATAAAAGGTGTCTTGAAGAGGTCAGCTGCAAGGATATTTCAAACAGAAAAGTGTCCGGCATAATAAATCCATTCCAGCTCATCAGACACCCACGCTTTCTCACCCTGGCTCAGGTCACCTATGGAGCCAGGCCGAGCAACCAGCTGGCTGCGCTCTCTCATCTCCTATCAGAGTGGATTGAGCATTACAAATGATTAATATCTGCTTGTTCAATCTGTCCACCTTGAATATATTGCTCTTATTTCTCCTAAGATGGCTAATTTGAATAATAAATAGAATAACTTTTATGATAAAAGAAAATTAGAATTAAGAACATTTCCATAAGCGAGATATTTGTTTTCAAATTATTTAACTGTGCATGAATACAAGCTTAATCTCCATCTTTTCTTAAAGTTTTTCCCTTTTTAACAAATTGAGAAAGTTCTACATGCCCAACTTTCCTAGTTATTTCACTCCAACCTTCAGTGTTAATCAGTAAAAGCCTTTTTATATGTATTTAAAACTAAGCACTATTTGTACACAGTCCTCTCTAAGCTTGGGAAGTAATCTTACTCTAATATAACAAATTTACCCCAAAGGTGATACTGGCCCATGACGGCCTGATTTCATAGGCTTAGAGCTGAAGGGTTTGAAAGTGGTTTCCAGCCTCAGAAGGATTTATAACATGGTAGAAGGAAACAACGACATAAAGAATGTCAAACAGAAATAAATTCTATAACAAAAAAAATAAGTGTTTGAACCTGCTCTATGCTTGAACCAAAACATTTCTTCCTGTTTGATCTTTCAGAACTCATAGGGCAAGGAGGTCTTAAAGTTGTAATGAGAGCATCTCCCATCAGATCTATATTTCTTATAGAAGGAAATAGGGCTGCCAGGTACTTTCTTACATGATGAAGAGGTAAAGGCTTCTCCATCCAAGGGAAGAAAGAGAAGCCAGAACTACAACTGGATGCATCAATAGCAAGTATTTCCATAAGAGAAAGCGGGAGTAAGCAAGGGAAATGTTAAGTCAGTTGCAAGAAAAGATTTCTGAATAATAAGCTACCTTTAACTTCCTCTTTACTTAGAGCGAGAGATGACCTGGTGAGAGGTTCTCAAGACCTCTCCAAGTGACCCAGAGAAATCTTCCTAAAACATGAAACCTAATCACCGCTGCTTCAGTTCACTTCAGTT
>SJYC01070140.1:0-110250 GCA_006408675.1 Madoqua kirkii
TGAACTGATAGCCTGAAGAAAAAGACATATCCAGATCCCTAAATCATAGTTATTTTAAAATTTGAATGAACCTCAGTAAGAAGACACAGTTTGAATATTAACTTAGGTGGCTAACCTCAGTTTCTCTATCTGTAAAATGGGAATATTAATACTTATCATGTCTACATATTCCAATATGTGCTGAAGGTTGTGTCTTTGCCCTAGGCACATGGTTAGATTAGGGAAATATCAAGTAAAATAGTTTTGATTCCTACTTTTAAGAAGCTTATGACCTTTTTCACAAGTTTAGTTCATCAAGGATTACACTGTGGGCCGTCAAATTTGGCAAATAGTACTCTGGGTGGGAGAGGATCTAGGGGCAAGAAGAAGAAAGCTTTGGGTATGAAGTGACATTTGAGGTGACTGTTCAAAGGAGGGATAAGAGAGTTTAGAAATAAGGGAGAGAAAATCTGAGCCAGAGACAAAGGAAAGAACAAAGAATTCTAGAATGGGACAGCGCAAGATTGTGTGTTGGGTTGAGTGGGTGGACTAGAATTAGTTTTGTATGTGAATGCCTAAAATTGTAAAGTAGAGACCTAAACAAGATGAAGGTTCATTAATTTCTCATATAAAAGTTAAAAGCAGGACCCAGGGATGCTACGGCACTTCATCATGTCATGGTTACGATGGCTATTCCAGCTCCAGCCATGAAACCAACATTCCCAAGGACAGGAAGGAGTGAAGGAAAGGTCATGTTCCCAAACCCTTGCTAGTTACATGTAGCAGTTATACTCTGGGACCACGTGGAGATAGAAGTACGATCAAGAAATATGACCTTTATTCTGGGCCCAGATAAACATGGTGATTGGTTTGACTAATGCAGGAAAGAATGATCATGGGGGGACACTGCAGATCTCTGACTCTGTGTGTGCCTTTACATTTGTGCCCATGTATATGTGTGAAGCTACACTGAGTGACTTCACTTTTACCTCTCACTCTCCTGCATTGGAGAAGGAAATGGCAACCTACTCCAGTGTTCTTGCCTGGAGAATCCCAGGGATGGGGGAGCCTGGTGGGCTGCCGTCTACGGGGTTGCACAGAGTTGGACACGACTGAAGCGACTTAGCAGCAGCAGCAGCATGCACATTCCTAAATGTCAAGTGGGGAGATGAAGATTAAATGAGATGGTACGTAAGAGATTACTTTGCAAATGGATAAAGGGATGTACAAAATTAAGGAATTACTTTAGGACCAATACATATGTTAGTAGTTACTTATCCACTGTTACAAAAAAAAGGACCTGAGTTTACAACACACTGGCAGATATAAGCAAACTAAATAGAATTGGTTACTTCCTCATTTATGTTCCCATGAAACATTAAATTATATTACATAAGTTATTTTTCTTAATAATAATTTCTTTCTCTAAACTCTTTAGGCCATAAATAATATGTATAAACTTTATACAGTTATAACAGTTATAAAGTTTATTTTCAGAAAATCTCTGGACTATAAATAACACCTTTGGTTTGGGAAAATGTATTCCCACCATCTGATGCTTCCTCTCACGTGGGTGGAAATCCATTCGTGTAATACTTTAAGACTTTGCATCTTAGAATACAGTTAAGCATGGGGATAAACAACTTAACTAAGAAAATTTGGGTAAAGAAATGGTTACATATAGCTAAACCCCTTCCTGTCTCTCTCTGTGAAGTCCTGTCCCCAAAGACCATATATTCAGTCCTTTAAACAAAAGTTTTAAAGTTTGGGGAGTTAATTCCATTAGGAGTATTGACATCTGGTGCACAGGCAGGGAATATTGAGGGAGAAATCAAAAGGATTAAGTTTGCGAAGATGGAGTGCTAGGACAGATGGATTTCAGCTTTGGGGAGGAGGATGGACTCCTAGCAGTCCTGGCTAGTAGGTTCCAGCAGCTTGTGGTGCTTTGTGCCTGGCCAAGGGATTGATCTATTCATTCTTTCTTCCAGCAAATATTAACCAGTGTCTACTAGCTCCCAAATACACTGTTCTCAGCACTGGAAATTTGGCATTAGCCAAAGCAGTCCCAAAGCCTGGCCCTCAAAGAGCTTTCACTGCAGCTGGGGAGACAGCCACCAGCAAATATGTTTTTCTATAATTACAAAGTGAGATGTCAAACACCAATTAGTGCTTTGGAGTAAAATAAAAGCAGGGAAGAAGGGGGGCGGGGTGGCTCTGAGATGACTTAGCACCTTCAAGTTTAAATAGTGTGGACAGAAAAGTCATCCTGAAGTGAGAGGGTGAGTGATGTGGAAACCTGGGGCAATAGCAGCTGTGGATTTCATTGGTGTATAGCTCTTCCCAGTTTGGAGCCTTCTGGGGTCAGTGGAGCAAGGAGTATCTGGCAAAGAGTGCTGGGCATGAAGGAGTCTCATGTCCTGACAGTGACATCTCCTTTCTTCCAGGGAGAGACACACAGCCCTGGTTAGCAATGAAATGCAGTGTCTAAGAGGGTAAACCCTTGGGCATGTTATGGGGGGTTGGAGGCAGTATGTCCTCCTCCATACTTCTGTCCACTTGAAGGGGTGTTGCTAGAGTAACATCCCTGGTCCTGTTTCAGCCCCTCACTCACCTGGGGGAAAGGGGTCACTTGCCTGATTTGATAGGATTTGGGAATAAGGAGTTGGACTGGATGTGCAGATGGTGCACATCCAAAATCACTGCAGATGGTGACTGCAGCCATGAAATTAAAAGATGCTTGCTCCTTAGGGGGGAAAAAAGCTATGACAAATATAGATAGCATATTAAAAAGCAGAGACATTAGTTTGCCGACAAAGGTCCATATAGTCAAAGCTATGGTTTTTCCAGTAGTCATTTATGGATGTGAGAGCTGGACCATAGAGAAAGCTGAGCACCGAAGAACTGATGCTTTTGAACTATGGTGTTGGAGAAGACACTTGAGAGTCCCTTGGACAGCAAGGAAGTCAAATCAGTCAATCCTAAAGGAAATCAGTCCTGAAAATTCATTGGCAAGACTGATGCTGAAGCTGAAGAAGCTCCAACACTTTGGCCACCTGATGTGAAGAGCTGACTCATTTGAAAAGACCCTGATACTGGGAAAGACTGAGGGCAGGAGGAGAAGGGGACGACAGAGGACAAGATGGCTGAATGGCATCAACAACTCAATGGATATGAGTTTGGACAAGCTTCGGGAGATGGTGGACAGGGAGGCCTAGTGTGCTGCTGTCTGTGGGGTCGCAGAGTCAGACACAGCTAAGTGACTGAATAACAACAACTGGATGTGAAGAACTGTATCCTTTCCTTTCCACTTTTTCTTATCTAACTTTGGTTTGTGAGTTTGTACTCCAGATTGCTCATGGTCAGGTGGGGAGCTTTGCAATTCACAGGAGAAGGCTGTGGTCATTTGGAACCCCCTGTGCCTGGGTAATAAACCTCCCTAAACCTGGTGTTTGGCATTAAGAAACCCTCTTGTCTGCATATTAGACAGAGACTCTTCTAGCAGCTTTATCAGAAAAAAAAAAAAAGATAATTTGATCTTAATGTATTACTGCTTGATCTTATTTCTCAATTAGATCAGAATTGGGTGAGGAAGAAGGCTGCTATGTATTGGTCATGCTCAAACCCTAAGATTGTGAATGTATAGAATCTGTTATCCATGCAATAAATAGTGAATGATAAGCTGATGGTTGAGTGTGTGCTCTTATAATGCACCTTGAGATCTTTTGGAACTGCAACCTCTAGCAAAAAGGGTGATATAATTTGTATGAGTGGGAAAAGCTCTAATGAATAGATAACTTTAAGAAAAAGAGACCAGAAAGAGATGATTGTTCAGAACTAGGTTTTTCTATTTTAAAGCGGAAAACTTACTACTCAGCAATACCCTCTCCTTGTGGCATTTAAGTTTGAAAGGGTAGCTCCTTCAGTTGAAGTTGTTGTTGGGTAAGTTTTTAACATACCTGCCCAGATTACTGCAGTGGAAAAATTGTATCCTTGGTCTTTGACTATTTGTAAAGTCCTTAAACAACTACAGTAAACATGGGTACTGTTCCTTTCTGGCACCATCTCCAAGAACTTGGTCTGTCCTGAAACTGAAGATAAGGTTTTGCTTTTCCCTTGGGAGGAATAAAGGAACTGGGTGTTATTAAAAAACCAAAAACATAGTGCATGTTATGACAAAGAAAGGGCATTTTCTAAGCTACATAAGGATGGAGCCATTTGAGAACCTGCGGAATTTTGAGAGAACGCTGAATGGTCTGAGTTTCTAAAGATGAGTGCTTAACACTTTCTGGGCTTTGAGTCATTTTGTGATCATGTTTTAATTTTTTTTCCCTTCTTACATAGTTACTGATGAGCCTAAGGGCTCAGACAATGAAAATCAAAGCAGGAATCATGAGAAAAACAGTTTGTTTTTCTTTTGTATTTTGCTGAGCATTAAAATTACATTTCTGTTTTTAAGTAGAAATTGCAGCGTAAAAGATACCATAATCCATATTTTGGTTCATTTGGGTGGCTGAATTCGGGTGTAATGGGATTTGCTATATTCTACTGTCTGATAAATGAGACACCATAAACCTGCCTGGAGCTTTCTTGTGTAAACAAAAGACCACAGAAATTAGCATTTGGATGAACTGCATTTATAAAACGCTATTAGCTTTTGAGAAAGATTAAGATTCTTTTCTCTAGTTTGTAAAAATCCTCTACTTCTGTCCTTTTTCTGCTCTGTTATCTACTGAATTCAATGTTATAAACACAAAAGTGTTCAATAAATATAACTCAACGATGACAGGCCTGGATACAAAAACAAAGCAGCACTCAAAATTGCTAAAGGAAGTTGGTTATTGTTAGAGTTTTTAAAGGCCATGATAGTATAATTTTGTGGAATTCCCAGCTTCCCTTAAATAATGATAAAAGGTGGCCAGGCGCTGTCTCTGTGAGGCCCAGGGGTATCTAGAATAAAGATGAATTAAGAGGAAGTGTCCAGAAGACTTAGCCAACAGCTTTGTCCTAATAGGATGGAGGGTGGCATAATTCTTAAAATTCTCCTTAAGGAATCATATCCATTGATAAGCTTTCCGGCTCTTCTCAGAAAGGGTGCTGCAGAGCTGTATTAAATTGCTGTGTGAAATAACACTTTACCTTGTTATAGCTGGTCCATTATAACTGACTTGGTGAGCTTCACTGATATCCCTTCTCTGAGAGTTCATCTTGAATACTTTATGAATGACAGCCAAGCTCTGAGACCCATCACAACCTTTCTTATATAGAGTCAGTCATCCATAAAACTAACGTCCCTTTAAAAAAAATGACCAATTTTGAACAGATTTGTGAGAAAGTGTACCTCTGCTTCTAAACTGTGAAGTCATATTAATGTAAATAGGGTTAGAGTTGGGAGAGAAATCATCCTGAAATATTACTATTTCAATTCTTTTTGAAGACTGAAACTAGTAATAATTAAACCTAATGCACTCCTTAGGGATTCTTTATTTTCATAGAAATTTGGCTGGAACTAAGGAAAAACCCAGGTATAGTGTCTCAATGTTGTGCTGAGGGATTGCTTGCTGTTCCTTCAAAAGGCATGAGGTTGGTTTATTGACAGTTTATGGATGGATTTTCATAGCAAGCATAAAAGAGTTGAAGCAGCAAATGATTTGTGAGTGCCTGTGACGGGTAGGTATAGGAAGGTATATACTGTTTTCTCTAGTGATCTGCAAATCTACTGGCACTACAGAACCACTTCTCTGTGTGAGATGACCGTATATATCTTTTAGTTTTAATATTTTTTAGATTCTGGCCTTCTTCCAACCAGAGTGTTTCTTGCCAATTCCTCTGTCCTTACACACTTTGTAGACTAACTGAGAGTGAGAGCAAAATGAGTGCATGCCTCAGTTACAAACTACTTATCAGTGGTTTTTAAAAAAAATCATTTTTGTGATTCTCCCCAGTTTACCCAGAGACCTCTTAACATTGGAGGAGTAAGCAGGAGTCTATGGTAAACTTTAGCTTCTCCCATTGCTGTTCATAATAAAGCCCCTTTGTTCTTCAAACTTCATCATATTCATGCAGATTTATGCTAATGATCACTTCCTATGCAGATATTTCAATTTAGTATTTATAACAGAGAAAGTACTGACCAGCAGACCTGAAATTGAAGTTTAGATCAGCTCTTAATTATGAGACCTCCTATATTCTGCTTAATCTCTCTGGGACATAGTTTCACCTGTATAGCATGGAGATCTTAACTATCTTACAAAAATGTGGTAAGAATTCAGTAGATGGAAATCTTTATAGAGTTTGAAGCACTTTACAGGCATTGGGCAAGTGGTAGATACTACAGTGGGTTTACCCGATCCATTCTCCTCCTCTTCACAATGGACTTCTATCTGAATCCAGCCTGGGGCTGTAACGTCTAGCCTCCCTCACATAGCTAGGTGTGGCTATGTGTTTAAGCTCTTGCCAGAAGAATGAAGAGGAAAAGCTATGTATCATTTTTTCTTTGTTTACCTAGCAGGATATAGCTGGCCCTGGATTTCAACTTTGTCCTCTTTCTGATGGGCTGGAAGGGTTACTAGCAGAGTGACCTGGAGAGCAAGTATTTGTTACAGCAAGTCCCTGAATCATTGGAAGGTACAGCATTGTCAGCTGCTCTAGAATAGCTGTCCTTGACCAGGTCCTGGACCTGTCCATGGTCCTGGACCATGAAAGAGAAGTAAATTCTGTTTTGTTTGGGCATTTGTACTTTGGGTTCTTGTGTAAGAGTAGTTTAGCCTATTACGACTGAGCAGGCACAAACACACAGAATAAATACTGTCCTTATTTTTAGTCCCTTTAGATAGAGAGCCACAGAGTAATAGAGCTGGAAGTTTCTACAGAAGTCATGTGGGGGAAAAAAAAGAGAGGGAACAATTTTTATTTAGTCACAGGACAGATTAGTTACAGAACTGGAATAAAATTCAGTGTTCATAACTTTGCTTCTTTGTAAAGTGAATATAATTAGAATACGTAAGGGCTTCCCAAATGGCTCCATGGTAAAGAATCTGCCTCCAATGCAGAAGTCACAGGAGCCTTGGGTTTGACCCCTGGATTGGGAAGATCTTCTGGAGGAAAAAATGGCAACTCATTCCAGTGTTCTTGCCTGGAGAATCCCATGGACAGAGGAACCTGGCGGACTGTAGTCCATGGGGCTGCAGAGAGTTGGACACAACGGCGTGACAGCACTGGCAATGTTAAAGATATGCAGTCTAATACCTGAGAGGTGGTAGAGATAGAGTGTATGAATAGATTCAGAAAGTACCCATATAAACTTCTTATAACCCCTCTACAAATGGAAGGGTAGAGAAGTGACATTTTACCCAACCTTTCACTCTGAAGTCAGGATGCAAACCCAGGTTGTTACAGAGCACAAGCTCAGGGGCCTTGTTACTAACAGTTCCAGAGTATGACGGGTCCGGGTGTTAGACAAAAGGTTGCAGGCTTTTTTGGTCCCATGTGAGAATCGCATCAGAGGAAAAATGACCGCTCTAGCAGTGGTGCTGGGTATGTTTTAGGCACAGCTGCTGGAAGCTTTTGTACTCAAAAAGACTGATCTAAAATGGCCTCTCAAAAATAACCCAATGAGAAAAAGAGACAAGTTTATGTTTCTAGCATTTGAACCAGAACATGTTCACTCTGCTTTAAAAGGTCTTATGGGACTGAAAAAGCCCAGGGAAATAGAAGTTGCTGTTCTCATTAAAAGAGAGAGGTATTTTTATTCATTGTTTTTATTCACATCAGTTAATTCAACATGCCTTGAAGGGGCCTCTTCCAGGCTGGCAATATTAAAGTAGCAGCTTACTCACTAATTATAAACAAACATTAGTCAAGTTGACTTACAAAAGTTGGTGCATGGATAAAAAGCAAAAGAATTACCTTCTACCTGACAGATGGAATGAGTCCCCAAAGTCTCTTTGGGTCTTATAACAACATGCCATGCAAGAGACTTAGAATGAAATTCAAGCTCTTTGACTATGACTTGTAAATGATCTGACCCATACCCACCTCTCACTTTTATCTCTGAACCCTCCTCCTGGAGTTCACTACTGAGAAGCTGCCCTCGCTTTTTTTTTTTTCCTGTCCTATGACCATAGCCCCTTTCTGGTGCTGCAAGGTTCTATGCATGCAGTTACTATGGCTGGATGCTTCTCCTCTTCTTGCATCTCAAGGCAAACATCAGCTCCTTTGAGACATTTTTGTAACCACCCTACAAAGGGAGGATCATGCCACTTCATTTTTCCTTCCACTTAGTTTATTTCCTTCACTTATAGAAATTTCTATTTATTTTATTTTTGTGTCTGTTTGCTTATGGCTGGGCAATAATCTCCCCTACTGGACAATGGCTTAATCAGAAAATGATCTGTTCCATAAAAGGGGCACAGTTCAATCTAAGGAGGTCAGAAAACTCCAGGTTGAGACCAAGCTAGAGCTCAGGTAGGAAGAAACTGAAACCAAAGGACTCAGGACAGAAAGTGGGAAACTTGATTGAGTTTCCTTGGAATGGCAGACAGGCTGGGGGGATGCCCAAATGGAAATCTATCGGTTAATAGTATGGGAATGGCAGACAGGCTGGGGGATGCCCAAATGGACATCTATCTGTTAATAGTATGGGAAGAGGAACAAGAAGACCAGGGAAGTCAGTGACCCCAGAAAAAGCCAATGAAAGCAGAAGCTAAGGCAGGGAAAGAGGCAGAGTTTTAGACAGACTGATTCCTGGGCCAGGGACTTCACTTCCATCTGAAGGCGGTGCTGTTTTTCCTTTGGTCAGACAGCTGGAGGGTGATTCTTTCTTCTGTCTGGTGTCACCTCTGACCAGTTCTTAACTTTGTACATATATCTGATGCTGAAGCTGAAGTGCTAATATTTTGGCCACCTGATGCAAAGAGCTGACTCATTGGAAAGGACCTTGATGCTGGGAAGGTTAAGGGCAAGAGGAGAAGCAGGCAGCAGGTGAGATAGTTGGATGGCATTACTGACTCAATGGACTTAAATTTGAGCAGACTCAGGGAGATAGTGAAAGAGAATCCCGGAGCACTGCAGTTCATGGGGTTGCAAAGAGCTGAATATGACTTAGCAACTAAACAGCAACAATAACTCAGCAATGGGATATTTTCTAATACTAAAGGGAGCTGACATCTATGATAGAAGGTATGCACCTTTGGTCTCAAAGCAGCTTATAAATCCTGAGCTGTCCTCCCTTTCCTCGGTTTTGACAGTCATGTGTCCCATTCATACATCAAAACCCTCTTCAAGTTCTCCTTCTTTTAAATTCACCTTCCACGTATTAGAGAGGAGCGCAGGAATCCTCCTGGTGTGTGGACTGCCCCAAGTACAGATGAATCTCTTTAGACTCTGCCTTTCTGTTGTTATAGTAACAGCAGATGTGCCTTCTGGAACACTGTTGTGAGGCTCATAAGAGAGATTTACTTGGTCCCAATTCTATTTCAGACTAAATATATATATATATATATATATATATATATATATATATATTCTATACCCACAATGGTACTTTTTATCATGCATTATTGAAAGCAGGAGAAGTTGACAGAGTAATAGAACCAAATCTTTGTAAGAAGTAGGACATGTAACATGGTGCAATCTGGTATTTAGTATGTTCTACTTTAGTGAAGAAAATATAATGCTAATACTTTACCTTACTGTGATCATCAGCATAAATTGTGCAATAAAATATATGAGTATAATGGAGACTTCAAAAACGTCAAGTAGTTGATATATGATGTAAAATGAATTTTACCTAGCTTTGATTTTTATGTTGGTAAAATGAATGAAACAATGCATTTAAATGCAGAAACCCATATTATCATAAACACATTCGCTAAAAACAGGAAGCATAAATTGTGGTTAAATTTAGTAATGTCTAAGGGTATGCTTGAATGTTTCTTAGTGATTAAATGTGAACAATTGCTTCTTTAACGTAAAGGTCTGTGTATATGTGATTAATCCAATTGAAATGAAAGTGCAGACAGCTCATGCCATGCCTGGTTATCAGAATGATTGATTTTAGTCTGTGCTTCCAGGTGAAAAAAATATCTGTTAACAGTCCTAGCAGCCCAGCCCCTGGTGTCACTGATAGCTCAATGATTTCTGCACGTTCTGCATCATGGAGCTCATTTGCAGGTAGAGGGTCTACATAATGATCCACTGGATCACAAAATTATAGCATGAAAAAAATGACATCGTGATTTATGCAAGAGTTATGATTGCAAAGTGCATTTCATCAGTGAGAAGTTTAAAATTGCTGCTGTTGTTGCTGTCACGGGCATGTTATTTTCTTTGGTTTGTGTGTAGGCAAGGCTGTCAAGCTTTTATCACACAAACTGGTGCTTTTGTGTACCGTAGCTCTCTGCCTGCTGGTGACAGCCAGTCTCTGAACCCGGGTTGTTATTAAGTCTTCAGCTTTAAGATAGTACTTTACCAACTTGGCTGAATTACACTTGATCATAAATGCCTTAATGTTTTACTGGGTAGAAAAAGTTTGGAGCAAAATACTTAAGTCCTCTGCTGTAAGAATCGGTGAGTTGCTGGTAGAGGCTGTTGCCGTTTGTCACTGCAGAAGAAATGTTATCATCCTTAAAAGTCTCATTCTGGGTCCTCTTGAAATGAAGCACTGGGTTTAGCCAGAGAGTTCTCATGTAAAAGTCAGATGTCTTCTCTATCCTATAACCCCTGATTTTTTTAGACTTACTATATCATCCAATTGTCAAGCACTCCAGCACTGTGCCCTTCTGCTAAGAAACTTGTTTTCTCTCTACCAAGCTATTTGTTTCTGGATGCATGTTGGTCTAAAATGTCTCTGGGGATTTATCTGGCACCAACTCTCTTTCAGATTAAATTTTTTTCACATACTCACAATTGGTTTCGGTGCTTTGCCGTAAAAAACCAGGAGAAACTGACAGAGCAATAGAGCCAAATCTTGAAAGGAAGCAGTGAAGCTGTCTTTTATATGATGAAATATTATACATAGCATGTTTTACTTTTATGGAGGGAAACATAATGCTAATACTTTATCTGGTTTTGATTATAAGGGTATATTACAAGGCAAAAATATATGGATAGAAGGAAAGCATCAAATGATGCAAATAACACATCTAAGCCAGTGAGTAAAAGTTGCTCAGTTGTGTCTGACTCTGCGACCCCATGGACTATACAGTCCATAGAATTTTCCAGGCCAGAATACTGAAATGAGTAGTCTTTCTCTTCTCCAAGGGATCTTTCCAACCCAGGGATGAAACCCAGGTCTCCCACATTGCAGCAAGATTCTTTACTAGCTGAACCTCAAGCAAAACCCAAGAATACAGGAATGGGTAGCCTATCCCTTCTCCGGTAGATCTTCCCAACCCAGGAATTGAACTGGGGTCTCCTGCATTGCAAATGGATTCCTTACCAACTGAGTTATCAGGGAAGCCCCTTCTAAACCAGAGTGGGTTAGTTTATTTGGCTTCAGTTGTTATACTTTGAAAAGTGTGAATCAATGTATGCAGAAGCCTTTCTTAAAAGATTTTATGTAATTGTGTCTGGTATAATACCTGTCTCTCAACAGGTAACTGTGACAGGAGTCATTATTCTTATTATTATTAATGTTATAAGAAAAAAAGGGTATAATACGTGTATGTTTAGTGTCGAAGGCCCAAGTGAGACTGCTAGAATAAATGAGAGTTATTGAAGAAATACACACCTAAAGAATCTGTACCACTTCCACTTTCTAGAGCTTGTCTGGCTGTGTGTGTGCTCAGTCACTCAAGTCATATCTGACTCTTTGCAACCCCATGGACCATAGCCCACAAGGCTCCTCTGCCCATGGAATTCTCCAGGCAAGAATGCTGGAGCAGGTTGCCATTTCCACCTCTAGGGGATCTTCCTGATCCATGGATGGAACCCATGTCTCCTGCATCTCTTGCATTGGCAGGTGGATTTTTTTTTACCACTGCATCACCTGGGAACCTCTTGCCTGGCTATATTCTTATTTTATTTTTATTGGAGTATAGTTGCTTTGCAATATTGTTTAGTGTCTACTGTACAGCAAAGTAAATCAGCTATGAAAGTGAAAGTGTTAGTCATTCAGTCATGTCCAACTCTTTGCTTCAAATGGACTGTAGCCTGCCAGGCTACACTGTCTGTAGGATTCTCCAGGGAAGAATACTGGAGTCAGGAGCCATCCCTTCTTCATGCGATTTTCCCAACCCAGGAATCAAACCTTCTCAAACCAGGTCTCCTGCATTGCAGGCAGCTTCTTAACCATCTGAACTATCAAGGAATCAGCTATATGTGTACATATATGCCCTCTTTTTTAGATTTCCTTCCCCTTAGGTCACCACAGAGCACTGAGTAGAGTCCTCTCTGCTATGCAATATGTTGTCATTAGTTACCTATACACATAGTACCAGTAGTCTGTGTATGGTGATCCCAGTCTCCCAGTTCACCCCAACCCTGTTTTCCACCTTGGTGTCTGTATGTTTATTCTTGACATCTGTGTCTCTATCTATTTCTGATTGTAAATACTTTTTAAAATTTTATTTTTACTTTATTCTACGTTACTATACTGTATTGGTTTTGCCATACATTGACATGAATCAGCCACAGGTGTACATGAGTTCCCAATCCAGAAGCCCCCTCCCACCTCCCACCCCATATCATCACTGTGGATCATCCCCGTGCACCAGCCCCAAGCATCCTGTATCCTGTATCGAACATAGACTGGTGCTTCATTTCTTACATGATAGTATACATGTTTCAATGCCATAAAGAGACCGTATTAATCCTGAACTTAATCCCTGGGGTTGTGCTATCCAATGCAGGAGCCACTAGCCACACGTGCTTATTTAAAGTTCAGTAAAATAAAAAAATTCAGTTCTTCAGTCACACTGGCCAACTCTTTGCTTCAAATGGACTGTAGCCTGCCAGGCTACACTGTCTGTAGGATTCTCCAGGGAAGAATACTGGAGTCAGGAGCCATCCCTTCTTCATGCGATTTTCCCAACCCAGGAATCAAACCTTCTCAAACCAGGTCTCCTGCATTGCAGGCAGCTTCTTAACCATCTGAACTATCAAGGAATCAGCTATATGTGTACATATATGCCCTCTTTTTTAGATTTCCTTCCCCTTAGGTCACCACAGAGCACTGAGTAGAGTCCTCTCTGCTATGCAATATGTTGTCATTAGTTACCTATACACATAGTACCAGTAGTCTGTGTATGGTGATCCCAGTCTCCCAGTTCACCCCAACCCTGTTTTCCACCTTGGTGTCTGTATGTTTATTCTTGACATCTGTGTCTCTATCTATTTCTGATTGTAAATACTTTTTAAAATTTTATTTTTACTTTATTCTACGTTACTATACTGTATTGGTTTTGCCATACATTGACATGAATCAGCCACAGGTGTACATGAGTTCCCAATCCAGAAGCCCCCTCCCACCTCCCACCCCATATCATCACTGTGGATCATCCCCGTGCACCAGCCCCAAGCATCCTGTATCCTGTATCGAACATAGACTGGTGCTTCATTTCTTACATGATAGTATACATGTTTCAATGCCATAAAGAGACCGTATTAATCCTGAACTTAATCCCTGGGGTTGTGCTATCCAATGCAGGAGCCACTAGCCACACGTGCTTATTTAAAGTTCAGTAAAATAAAAAAATTCAGTTCTTCAGTCACACTGGCCACACTCCATGTTCCCAACTGCCATGTGTGGCTAGTGATTACCATATTGGGCAGTGCAGAGAACGTCTATATCACTGCCAAGAGCTGTATTAAACAGTGCTGCCCTAGGGTAAAGTGCAAAGAATCCAAGATCTGTGAGGTCTCTACAGTATGGAACAAAACTGTGCAGTCAAGTGAATACCAGCTGTTTGTGGAAACCAATTAGCAAGGAATTGAAGAAGGACAAATTATACCATGTAGATACATTGTAAAGACCTTGGCTTCTCGTGAATGAAATATGCAGGTAAACAGGAAAAACATCAGTCACCATTCAGCATCACCTCTCAGCATCCCCTTGGGCTTTTATGGGTCCCAATGAGACAATGGAACAGAACCCCCAAACCCAAACCCCCAAATGAGGTTACCCAATAGAAAAGTATTTCATTATAAAATGTATGTGGAACCATATGAGTCTTCTTAAAAGTGGCCCTTTGCTAGCACAGTGTGGTTTGCTTATTTCTTTAAGGTACTTGAGTTTAATTATGGTTAGAAGGCGAACAAACTCAATCTTGGTTGCTCATTCTTATGTAAGTTTCCAGTGATCCATCACATCATCATGAATTGTGTTACATTTATTAATGATTCTCACTTAATTAATCCCAAGAGAGGCAGGAGCTAACGTCTGTCTTAGTCTTGGCAATTACTAGAAATGAAACTGATGGCATTGCCTTCAGAATAAGTGACTCGAATTAAATATGTATAATATTACTTTGACATTCTGTCACAGAAACAATGTAAAAGTATGTGACATTTAAAGGTTTATAGGTTCTTCTCTATAGAAATTTCTTGACTTTCTTCATATACTTTCAAATAATTTAAGTCACTTCAGTTAGGGAAAATTGTAGAACCCTGCCTTAAAAGATTCTACCATGTGTGACCGCCTAGGGAATATGAATGTGGTAAATTTTGCTGAATTTCACTGAATTGAAAACTGAAATTGTCACTTATTGGAGAGTGCAGTGACTTGTGTGGTATTGTCAGCATATTAAATCTTGGGTGAAAGAAATATTATTGATTGTTTTTAAATTAGAGAAGTGTCTGTGTGTTCAATATCAATTTCAGTTCATTTTTTAGAAATCAAGAAATACATTAGAATTGCAGTGCTGGCAGGGACCTCAACTGACAATACTGTGTTTCTTCTTAGACTCTAAGCCAAGCTGGATAAAAATGATTCTTGCACACTTGCTGGGCACAGGGAAGGGGGGCAATGGAGAGGATGTTGGACTGTGGACCCCTGTGACTTATACACTAGCTCCAGCTTTGCCACAATTTTTCTCCAAATTCTGCAACTTCCTAGGTCGCAGCTTTTTTAATGATAAAATAAGGGAAATGAACAAAATAATTCTATAGCATTTTCTACTAGTTTCTGTTGTTACATAACAAATTACCACAAAGTTGGTGACCTAAAATAATGCCCAGTTAGGACAAAGGACCTGAAGAGATACTTTTTCCAAAGAAGACATCCTAATGAACAACAGGTATATGAAAGGATGCTCGATATCAACAATCATCGGCGAAATATGCAAATCAAAATTACAATGAGGTATCACCTCACACCTGTTAGGGAGACTTTTATCTAAAAGGCAAGAGAGATGCTGGCAAAGATGCAGAGAAAGGGAACTCTGGTGCACTGTTGGTGGGAATATAAATTGCTGCAAAACAGTATGGCAATTTCATACTGGAAAACAGTATGGAGATTCCTCAAAAAACTAAAAACTGAACTACAATGTGATCCAGCAGTCCCACTCCTGGGTATATATCTGAAAGACTTGAAATCAGCGTCTTGAAGAGGTAGCAGCACTTCCCCATCCCTCCATACACACAATGGCAGAGGGATGGAGCCACCCTGCCTTCACTCCCTAGTAGCAGCCTTTGTTCAGACCATTTATAGGGAGGCATTTTGAATGAGCTGACCTTTCTGCAGTCTAGTCTCTTTGTGCCGATTTCAAATGACTTAAATGGTTATAGTAGTGCTTTATCTTGTGATTTTTGGGGGTACAAATAAATGAAATAAAATCTGAAAGTACAGATAATCCAACAGACAAAATGAAAACCAGCACAACCCCGCCATCTGGATATCCACTGTGAATGTTGGGTCACATAAATTTCTAGATATTTTTCTGTGATATGTGCATCAAGTCTTTTTTTAGAGGATATTATACAACATTTACCAATATATAGTGAAAATTGTTATGTCATTAAAGATATTTCTGTAGTATTTTAAGTTCTGTGTTCTGTGTGTGTGTGTGCTCAGTTATGTCCAGCTGTTTGTGACCCCATGGACTGTGGCCCTCCAGGCTCCTCTGTCCACAGAATTTCCCAGGCAAGAATACTGGAGTGCATTGCCATTTCCTCCTCTAGTGGATTTCCCAATCCGGGGATCAAACTCACATCTCTTGCATCTCCTGCATTGGCAGGAGAATTCTTTACCACTGCCCACACTGAAAGTTCTCCTAACATTGTCTTCCATCTTGTGGGTAGGATAGTGTTTATTCAGTCATTTCTGATAAATATCTGTGTTGCTTCCATTTCTCACTTTTATAAATAGTGCTTCAGTGGATGTATATATATGGCTAGATCTTTGGATGTCATAATAATTACCTAGGATAAGTTGCTGGAAGTGAGGGTTTTTTGGATAAATCACACACACATGTTGAAATCTTTTGAAAAGTGTTGGTAATGCCTTCTAATTGTAAAATGCCCACTAACTAATATGGCCTCCTGGAAAGAACACTGTGTTTGTGGTAGTAAGTTGGGCTGGTGCTTTATTTCACTGATTGCTCACTCTATAATTTTGATCAAATCGGTATTTCTAACATTCAGTGTCCTCACCTGTTAAATAAAAATAGTCTTAACTCACTGTATCTACCTCAGAGAGAAGGATTTATATGCACAGGACAGTGGCCTTCAGGAAATAGTCCATCACATCCACTGAATTACATTTCTTCTGAGAACTTTTGATTGTGCTAAAATCTCCCAAGAGTGTCCTGTGGATCTAATGACAGTCCTTTGAGTATACCACTCGCCGTAGTCCTGATCTGAAAGTATGCTTCCATATTTGTGTGTCTGTTGCTTCTCTTGCACAATGAAGTCTGTGAAGTAGGAACTCTGCTCTCTGTGGTTACTGTGTTTATTTATGTTTTTGTTACCTTGCTTTTTCAAGCTGGCTATTCACTCATTCCCCTGCTGATCTATTATGTTCTCTATGAGGTTGTCTTTATTGGTATTCATAGGTGGCATTTAGCACTCATATGGCGCTTTTCATCTTGAAAGCACTTTACAGACATTAGCTAATTAATTTTCACATCACAGTGCAATAGTTGGGGAACTAATCTAAGCATTTGCACTATGGCGATGAAAGGTGTGTTCAAGTACAATAAATTATTATGTATTATTCTTTGGAAGAAGATGAGATGGTTGTGTAATTTGTCCCAAACTTCAGAAAGTATGTACATTATGATTGAAATTCAAGCCGGATCTGATAGGTAGTTGTATCATAGGCCTTCTTACTAATGCTGATCCGGCCTGCTCCCAAAAGCAGTGTCACGGGAATGTGTCACGATAATGAAACGCACCAGCTGATTTCCCTTTCTGCTCTGCTGGTGGAGCAGCATCATTGGCATTTGAGTCACTTTCTTTCCTTCTTTTCCTTCTGAATGATGGCACTTACTGAAATGAATCCGATTGGAAGTTTGAAAATATTTCAGAGAAGCCTCCAAGTTTATGAGCGAGGATGGGCGGCAGTGGGAGGCAACGCCCCACGAAGAGCAATTGTGGTTGGATTGTGGTTTGCTTCTGAAAGCCTAAGTTTATCTCATTGGTAAGATGATGATACTGCTTTCACTTGGGCAGATGAGAAAGTAGTGAGGGTAAAAACCTCTGGGCTTGGCTCTCCCGAGCTGTACTGGCAGGGATCCTAGAGCAGAGAAAGAAGGCAGGAAAAGGAGGAGCCAGGAGCAGCAACTCCGGCTTTTGCTCTTTAGCCCCTGGGCTTCCCTGGGACCAAGATTTCCTGACTGCTCTCTGATCTGGGGGTACCAATCTGAATTCCCAACACTGATTTCAGAGAAGAAAGAATACTAGTAAACCTGGTTGTTATGAAGAAAGGGAGCTTGGTCAGGATTCTCTAGAATTCTCCTTCCTGAAAAGTTCATGGATGGAATTTATGCAGTTGTTATAATTAAAGATAGTGTGAGGATCACATTCTTGTAACAGAATATCTGACTCAATGCCCTGTGTCCTGAAATGTGGTCAAGACTTGCAACAATAGTAATATAGGTAAACTCTTTAGGCTTTGAAAGTTGATGATGTGCCTACTGGTGGAGGAAGACAGAGATTCATTTGCCAATCAGTTCAGTTCAGTTCAGTCACTCAGTCGTGTCTGACTCTTTGCTACCCCGTGAATCGCAGCATGCCAGGCCTCCCTGTCCATCACCAGCTCCCAGAGTTCACTGACTCCATCGAGTCGGTGATGCCATCCAGCCATCTCATCCTCTGTCATCCCCTTCTCCTTCTGCCCCCAATCTCTCCCGGCATCAAGTTCTTCTCTAATAGTCACATTTCCCTGGTCTCAATAGTTTCTCATGCCAGTGAGTATCAGTCTGAACACCTAAGCAGATGGCCTAAATAAGAGGGGAGATTTGACATTTAGCTGTTAATTTATTTTATGATGTGGGCTGCCATGTATTATACATGAGGTAAATAAAAGTGATGGACTAATTATGGAAACGTGTGCTGCCTTCCGATTACTCTTGGATTACATGTTTAATATTTTGAAGAATTCCAATTATAGGAAGATTTGCCACTGCGGCAAACTTTTATTTGTGGAATTCCAAATTTTTCTCCACTGAAGCTCAGCTGATTTTGTTCTGCTAAGTAAATGAACATCCTAGACTTTCCAACACAATTGGAATTTTTTTTCTGGTTGAATCATATTTTAGACTTATATTTTTGACAACCTATTTCACAGTTGGTTGGCCTCCCCCTCCCAACCTGGGACTCTCGTCCACTTTCAAATAGTAGATCCACATTTGTTATCATAAAAGGGCAATCTTGTCATTTTAAAAAGATCACTTCTGGTTAATTCAAGATCTGTAACTTGTTTTGGTCTATTAACTTTCTCATATTTCTTTCAAGAACAGTTTGATTGGGAAAGGAATAGATCAACACAGCAAAATGGCTTAACATTATCCAAATGTCTGGTTAAAAAGTATGTATTTTTTAAAAAGCAGAAATAACTAAGTTCTTTCGATCTTAGGTTAGCAGTAATAGAAGCACTAGAATGTTTGAAAATCAGAGGCTTATTTTACTTTGTCTAAGACTTAATAAAACTCAATTTTGTTTCATTTTGGACTTATATTCTAATTTATGCTAATGACCCAGAGCCATCGTTCTTAATTTCCTAAACATTTGAAAATTTAATAAAAATGGAAATTTTTTGTTTGTTTGCTTTTCAGTTTAAGCTAATTATTGCCTCTAATGCAGACCTTACCAATTTATTTTGATCTTTTGCTAAAAGTACTTAACATACAATAAAGCATGGTAGCTTTATTACAAAGGAGAGTATCATACATTTTATGGTTTGAGCATTATATCCATAAATGGTTGTATTAGTCTTACATGCTTATATCTAATCATTCCAAACAATCATTTGAAACAGTTTTTATAAATATTAATATCCAGTCTATGTTCAATGCAGGATACAGGATGCTTGGAGCTGGTGCATGATGATGATCCAGAGAGATGATATGGAGTGGAAGGTGGGAGGTTCAGGATTGGGAACTCATGTACACCCGTGGCTGATTCATGTCAATGTATGGCAAAACCAATACAGTATTGTAAAGCAAAATAAAGTAAAAATTAAAAAAATAAAATAGAAAAATTATAAAATGATTTATAAATCAGTAACAGGAACAGACTAGGAAATCAAAACTTGAGGAAGAGTTTGAACATAAATAGAAAGAACACAGTTGCTAAAGACAACCACAAGTTGGCTTTGTGTCTCTTGATATCCCAATGAAAAGAGGAAAAGGATTAATCTCATAAGACAAATGATCCTCTAGGAACAAACAAACCTGTTCCACAGGGAAAACAAAGCTTTTTTTTCTCTTATAATCAAATTAATATCAGTGTCTTATTATATATAATAGTAATATCTTAGCATACAGTTTTGGGCCTCCCTGGTGGCTAAGACATTAAAGAATCTGCCTGCAATGCAGGAGATCTGAGTTTAATTCCTTGGTTGGGAAGATCTCCTGGACAATGGATTGAATACCCATTCCAGTATTCTGGCCTAGAGAACCCCATGAACAGAGGAGCCTGACAGGCTACAGTCGATGGGGTCACAAAGAGTCAAAGTGACTCACTTTCATACATTTTTGGAATAACTCTCAATATAAGTTTTGTTACTTTTGTGTCATTTTTGTTCCATAACAAACTCAAGCATGTTTTAAAAGTTCAAAACAGTAAACATTTGTTGTTTCTCTCTGTTCTATGCATTGTCTGAGTGGTACTTTTGGTCTGGGCTGGTTTCACTGTGGTAGGATGGTCAAGGATGGTCTGAGCTGGGACTTCATGACTGGCTGACTCCCATCTCTACATGATTCCTCATCCACAAGGCAATCAGGCTCGTACCTGTGGTGGCATTTCTGTTACCATTAGTAAGAGAGAGCACACTCCAGTATGCAAGCCCTCTTCAAGTCTTATTGATGTCTTATTGGCCAAAACAGGTCATGTGGCTGACCCAGGTTCAGGAAATAAAGAAAGAAACCACCCCACTTAAGGGTGAACGCTGCAAAGGGACAAGAATGCAGAGAAGGGAAGAACTATTATGCTCTTTCGCATACCACCTACCACAGTGGGAAAGCCCATCTTTCTGTGTGCCACTCCTCATTAATCATTAAGGCTTAGCCCAAGCTGGGAGTGGAGAAGAGGGACATTGTGTCAGCAATCAATTTGTTGCCTCTCAGCTCTAAATGCACCCTTCAAGGTATATGCTCTGTGACAGCCAGAGGAATTCCTTTCAACGTTCCTCCTTATAGTGAGCACGGTGGTCAGCTTTCTCAGTAGAGGGCACTGGAGGAACATTACAAAAGAAAGAGACTTCCTGCGGTTTCTGATGGGCTGAGGTCAGCAGTGTGGGTGTGAAGCACCCCATAGGGCCTGCCCCAGCCAGAGGCCCTCAGCCCCTCTGTGACTTTACAGCCTTGGCCTGGTGATAACATTTCCACAGTCCTCTCCACATGGAACCCTGAGCAACCTGCAAGCAGCTGCCTCTCAGCCAGAGTCACACCCTGATCTGTGATCCCACTGGCTTCTTCTTCACCGCCCTGGGCAGCCTGGATGCTCTGATGGCCTCTGCCCCTGACCTGCTGGCACCCAGCCTCTCACTGCACGCCTGTGTTACTGGTTGCTGACCATCTGTTCCCCTGCCTGCTCGCCACAGGTTCACCTAGTGTTTGCCCAGCAACTCCCAGCCAGCTCTGGCCTGGCTAAGGCAGTTCGCTTCTCTGCTATCCAGGGGCCAAACCACCCCTTCTTCCATGAAGTCTGCACTCCTTCCATGTCCTTCTTTAGATGCTCTCCTTCAGTCCAAGGGTACCAGATGGAGTTTCCTTTTTCTTATAGTTTCTTTCTAATTAAAAATAACATTTCTTATATTAAACTTTTCTTGTTTACCTACTGTGTGGTTTCTCTCTCTTGGTTGAACCCAGGCATGGTACAGAGGACATGGAAAAGCTGAAGAATGCCCTCCTTGATCATATGAGCAAGTAGACAAGCAGGGAGATAGGAAGGGAAATAAAGGAGAAGGGGTTTGGGGAAGAAGGGAATGCAGGCAAAAGAAGCTAGTCATTTTCTTCTCCTTTCCCCCGAGAGTGGAAGCTAAGAAAGCATGTTTTGGGCATAGAGCTACCCAGTCAATGGATAATAACTAGAAATCTCATACATTATTGATGAGAGTATATTGAGGCATAAATTCTGAAAAATGTCTGACAGTTGATATTGTTGTTTAGTGAAACTCAAAATATGAATATTCTACGACCCAGAGATTTCAATTCTAGGAATTTACCCAAGAAAAATGGAAACATATGTCTACAAAAAGATTTGTATAAGAATGTTCAGAACAGCTTTTTTTTATAACAGGCCTAAACTGAAAATAGCTTGAGTTTCCATCAACAGGACAATTGATAAAGTGTGACCTAGTCATACCTTAAAATACTATTTAGTAATTAAAAAGATGGACTATTATTGCATGCAATAATGTGATGAATCTCCCAGACATCTGTCCATCCATCCACCTATTCATCTTACTCAGTCACTTCAGCTGTGTCTGACTATAACCCCATGGACCATAGCCCACCCAGCTCCTCCATCTCCTGTCAAGAATACTGGAGTGGGTTGCTATGCCCCCCTCCCAGGGATTTTCCTGACCCAAGGATCAATCCCACATCTGCATTGCAGGTAGTTTCTTTACCACTGAGACAAAAAAAAAAAAAAAAAAAACTGTGTGTTTCCTGCTAGATACTTCAGCATTCTTAGTGTTAACAAGTTCTGGTTGCTCAGTTATGTGAAATAAATCTTATGAAAAAGAGCACAAAGTATTCATCCAAATGAAGTTCTCAAAAAGGAAAATCTAATCTACGGCAGATAAAAATCAGAACATTGGTTGCCTCTGGGGAGGTAGGGAGGTGAGGGGAAGACAGCTGAGTGCGAAGGGACCTGAGGGAATTGTCTGAGGTTTTGATAGTTTTCTGATATCTTGATAAAAGTTTGAGTAGCACAGAGATAAGTATATGTTTGCCCTTGTCAACATCTACAAATGTACCCTTCAGTTTTGTTTAATTCATTATATGCACATTTTAGAGCAAAATAAAAATACAAACAAATATAACTAGTTAATGATAAGTAGGCTGATGGATAGGTACATGATAAAGAGAAAGTATATTCAAATGTTAATAGAAACTAGATGGTGAGTACCTATATATTTACTGTAAAATTCTCCCCACTGTGACTATATTTGAGGTTTTCATTAGAGCAAATCTTTTTTTTTAAATTTATATATATATTTTTTGACTGTGCTGGTCTTTGTTTTCATAAGAGGAAATCTCTTTTTAATGGTATTTATTTATTTCTGGCTGTGCTGGGTCTTTGTGGCTGTGGGTGAGCTTTCTCTAGTTGTGGTGGGTGCGGGCTCCTCTCTAGTAGTGGGGTGTGGGCTTCTCATTACACTGGGGTCTCCTAGTGCAGAGCATAGGCTCTAGAATGTGTGCTCAGTAGTTGCGGCACAAGCGCTTAGTTGCTACATGGCATGTCCGGTGTTCCTGCATCAGGGGTCAAACCTGCATCTCCTGCATGGGCAGGTGGATTCTTTACCACTGATCCACCAGGGAAGCCCAAGAGAAAATCTTTAAAAATATCCAGTTAGTTTGGGGAGCTACAGAGCTCTCAGTCTAAGAGGACATATCCCCCGACTCCCAGGAGAAGACTGTAGTTCATTAGGTGAAGCTACATACACAGCTGTGTCCACCTGGCATGTTTCGAGGGCACTGGGATAACAGTAGAAAGTGTGTAGATACATGTGTCCCAAGGCAGAGCTCCTCATGCTTTGACTGTGATATTCTTACACAGAAGTTTTCTCGTGTCCCAGAATGGAGACTTGGAGGGGCTAAAGGCACCTGTGGAAGGCATTTTTGGGTCAGGGTGAGGAGGCCATTGTAGGTGGCAATAAAATTAGGAGCAAAAGGCCAAGTCTTGGTCAAAAGTCCCACACAATGGATGTTAACATGATGTGCAATAGCTGAGGATCAATCAAACCTCATAAGTCACCTGTCCATTCATTCATTCATTTTGGGATCATCTACCAGGTACTGTACAGTGTTCTAGTATTAGAGGTGCAGCAATCAACAAAATCAGTAGTCTTTATGGAGAAGGCAATGGCACCCCACTCCCGTACTCTTGCCTGGAAACTCCCATGGACGGAGGAGCCTGGTAGGCTGTGGTCCAGGGGGACAACTGAGCGATTTCACTTTCACTTTTCACTTTCATGCATTGGAGAAGGAAATGGCAACCCACTCCAGTGTTCTTGCCTGGAGAATCCCAGGGATAGCGGAGCCCAGTAGGCTGCCATCTGTGGGGTTGCACAGAGTCGGACATGACTGAAGCGACCTTAGCAGTAGCAGCAGCATGGTTAAAAATGCTTATATCCCAGTTGGGGGGAAAATGGGCAACAAATAAATAAACAAGTATAGGGTATATGTCAGATGGTGATAGATGTTATGGACAAAATAAAGTAAGGGAATTATATGGGAAATAACAGGATAGGGGCATTATTAATAGTATTTTATAAAGAGTAGTCTGAAAAGGACTGAAACGTAAGATAATATTTACGTATGATCTAGGACAAACCTAGACAGCATATTAAGAAGCAAAGACATCACTTTGCTGAGTAAGTTCTATATCACTTTGCTGGTCAATATAGTCAAAGCTTGGGTATCTGGTATGGCTTTGACTCATGATGGCACAGCATTAAAGAATCTGCCTGCAAGTCAGGAGCCTCAGGAGATGTGGGTTCAGTCCTGGATTGTGAAGGTCCCATGGAGGAAGGCATGAAAACTCATCCTAGTATTCTTTCCTGGAGAATCCCATGGACAGAGGATCATGGTGGGTTACAGTCCATAGGGTCGCAAAGAGTTGGACATGACTGAAGTGCCTTTAGCATGCATGCATAGTCAAAGCTATGGTTTTTCCTGTAGTCATGTATAGATGTGAGAATTGAACCATAAAAAAGGCTGACAGGACTTAGTGACTACATGACAAGAACAATTAAACGAATCCAGATGCATTTAAGAGGGTTTTTTTCCCCCTTGAATTTTCTTCTTTCATGGATGAGACTATAATATAGATGCATCTCTTGAAGACTGTTCTGGTGTTTTTCCTGGTAATATGAGATTCATGGCAAAGTTGTCAAACTGCAAGAGAGGCAGATGAAAAGAGATGGCGTTCTTAAAGCAATAAAGAGAAAAGTTAAAAAAAAAAAAACAGTTCAGTTCAGTTCAGTCAGTCAGTCGTGTCCAGCTCTTTGTGGCCCCATGAACTGCAGCATGCCAGGCCTCCCTGTTCATCACCAATCTTGGAGTCCACCCAAAACCATGTTCATTAAGTCAGTGATGCCATCCAACCATCTCATCCTCTGCTATCCCCTTCCCCTCCTGCCTTCAATCTTTCCCAGCATCGAGTTCTTTTCAAATGAGTCAGCTCTTCACATCAGGTGGTCAAAGTATTGGAGTTTCAGCTTCAACATCAGTCCTTCCAATGAACACCCAGGACTGATCTACTTTAGGATGGACTGGTTGGATCTCCTTCAGTCCAAGGGACTCTCAAGAGTCGTCTCTAACATCACAATTCAAAAGTGTCAATTCTTCAGCACTCAGCTTCCTTTATAGTCCAACTCTCACATCCATACATGGCCACTGAAAAGCCACAGCCTTGACTAGATGGACCTTTGTTGGCAAAGTAATGTCTCTGCTTTTTAATATGCTGTCTAGGCTGGAGCAGCTGTGAAGAGATACCCCACGTCCAAGGTAAGACAAACCCAAGTAAGACGGTAAGTGCTGAGAAAGGGCTTCAGAAGGCAGACAGACTGAAACCACAATCACAGACAACTAGCCAGTCTAATCACACGGGACCACAGCCTTGTCTAACTCAATGAAACTAAGCCATGCTGTGTTGGGGCCACCCAAGACAGATGGGTCATGGTGGAGAGGTCTGACAGAATGTGGTCCACTGGACAAGGGAGTGGTAAACCATCTTCAGTATTCTCGCCTTGAAAACCTCATGAACAGTATGAAAAGGCAAAAAGATAGGACACTGAAAGATGAACTCCCCAGGTCAGTAGGTGCCCAACATGCTACTGGAGATCAGTGGAGAAATAACTCCAAAAAGAATGAAGGGATGGAGGCAAGGCAAAAACAACACCCAGTTGTGGATGGGACTGGTGATAGAGGCAAAGTTCAATGCTATAAAGAGCAATATTGCATAGGAACCTGGAATGTTAGGTCCATGAATCAAGGCAAATTGGAAGTGGTCAAACAGGAGATGGCAAGAGTGAATGTCAACATTCTAGGAATCAGCGAACTAAGATGGACTGGAATGGGTGAATTTAACTCAATGACCATTATATCTACTGTGGGCAGGAACCCAAATTACAGGATGATCTCTGTTCATTCCCAAGGCAAACCATTCAATATCACCACAGTAATCCAAGTCTATGCCCCAACCAGTAATGCTGAAGAAGCTGAAGTTGAATGGTTCTATGAAGACCTACAAGACCTTCTAGAAATAACACACAAAAAAGATATTCTTTTCATTATAGGGGACTGGAATGCAAACGTAGGAAGTCAAGAAACACCTGGAGTAACAGGTAAATTTGGCCTTGGAGTACAGAATGAAGCAAGGCAAAGACTAATAGCGTTCTGTCAAGAGAATGCACTGGTCATAGCAAACACCTTCTACCAACAATACAAAAGAAGACTCTACACATGGACATCACCAGATGGTCAACACCAAAATCAGATTGATTGTATTATTTGCAGCCAAAGATGGAGAAGCTCTATACAGTCAGCAAAATCAAGACTGGGAACTGACTGTGGCTCAGCTCATGAACTCCTTATTGCCAAATTCAGACTTAAATTGAAGAAAGTGGGGAAAACCATTAGACCATTCTGGTATGACCTATATTAAATCCCTTATGACTATACAGTAGAAGTGAGAAATAGATTTAAAGGACTAGAACTTATAGACAGAGTGTCTGATGAACTATGGATGGAGGTTCGCGACATTGTACAGGAGACAGGAATCAAGACTATCCCCAAGAAAAAGAAATGCAAAAAAGCAAAATGGCTGTCTGAGGAGGCCTTACAAATAGCTGTGAAAAGAAGAGAAGTGAGAAGCAAAGTTGAAAAGGAAACATATACCCATTTGACTGCAGTGTTCCAAAGAATAGCAAGAAGAGATAAGAAAGCCTTCCTCAGTGATCAATGCACAGAAATAGAGGAAAACAGTAGAATGAAAAAGACTAGAGATATCTTCAAGAAAATTAGAGATACCAAGGGAACATTTCATGCAAAGATGGGCTCGATAAAGGACAGAAATGGAACGGACCTAACAGAAGCAGAAGATACTAAGAAGAGGTGGCATGAATACACAGAAGAACTGCACAAAAAAGATATTCATGACTCAGATAATCACGATGGTTTGATCACACTCACCTAGAGCCAGACATCCTGGAATGTGAAATTAAGTGGATTTAAAGCATCACTATGAACAAAGCTAGTGGAGGTGATGGAATTCCAATAGAATTATTTCAAAATTGAAAAATAATGCTGTGAAAGTGCTGCACTTAATATGTCAGCAAATTTGGAAAACTCAGCAGTGGCCACAGGACTGGAAAAAGTCAGTTTTCACTTCAATCCCAAAGAAAGGCAATGCCAAGGAATGCTCAAACTACTGCACAACTGCACTCATATCACATACTAGTAAAGTAATGCTCAAAATTCACCAAGCCAGGCTTCAGCAATATGTGAACCAAGAAATTCCAGGTGTTCAAGTTTGTTTTAGAAAAGGCAGAGGAAGCAGAGATCAAATTGCCAACATCTGCTGGATCATTGAAAAAGCAAGAGAGTTCCAGAAGAACATCTATTTCTGCTTTACTGACTATGCCAAAGCCTTTGACTGTGTGGATCACAATAAACTGTGGAAAATTCTGAAAGAGATGGGAATACCAGACCACCTTACCTGCCTCTTGAGAAACCTGTATGCAGGCCAGGAAGCAACAGTTAGAACTGGACATGGAACAACAGACTGGTTTCAAATAGGAAAAGGAGTACGTCAAGGCTGTATATTGTCACCCTGCTTATTTAACTTCTATGCAGAGTACATCATGAGAAACACTGGGCTGGAGGAAGCACAAGCTGAAATCAAGATTGCCAGGAGAAATATCAATAACCTCAGTTATGCAGATGACACCACCCTATGGCATAAAGTGAAGAAGAACTAAGAAGCCTCTTGATGAAAGTGAAAGAAGAGAGTGAAAAAGTTGGCTTAAAGCTCAACATTCAGAAAACTAAGATCATGGCAATCGGTCTCATCACTTCATGGCAAAAAAAAAAAAGAAAAAGAGTGATTAATTAAAACTCTTGCTTAATTAAGCATTCTTTTTTTTAAAACTTTTTATTTTACATTTTGAGTATAGCTGGTTAACAATGTTGTGACCATTTCAGGTGGACTGCAAAGGGACTTAGCCATACATATACATGTATTCATGCTCCCCTAAACTCCCCTCCCATCCAGGCTGCCACATAACATTGAGCAGAGTTCAATGTGCTGTACAGTAGGTCCTTCCTGGTTATCCTTTTTAAATGTAGCAGTGCATATGTGTCCATTCCAAACTCCTTATTAAGCAAGGTCATCATATTATTCAAAATGAATAAAGCTTCTGTTTATAGCAGCCTCTTACAATCACAGTGTCAGAACGAGCCCTGTTACTGTCAGATCAGCAAGCTAAGGAGCAGGGAGATTGTGAAATGTGCTGGTTACTGGTTAGATAATAGGAGTGAAGCCTCTAAAACTAGATACCCTGTCAATTGTTTTGTCCAATATCCTGTCAATGATCCTAAATTCATAACCCATGTTAAGTTCTTTGTGAAATCAGACCATTCATTTTAAAGATATTTAACACTTCTGATGTGTGTATGAAGAGCCTGAAAAATTATCAGTATTTACAAAATATTTATATCTAATTACTGCTTTTTTTCCACCCCCACACTTCTTGACCCACAAAAGGAGTTAAGGGGATCTGTCCTGTCGGCAGGGTGGTGGGGGGAGGCGAGTAGAGAACTCAGATACTTACAGGATCCAAACCTTTGACAAAAATGAATTGGCCATATGAAAACCATGACAAAAGAGACGAGAGGCTGATGATGGTGAACTCCAGCCAACTTGTGCAGGCCCATTGGGGCATCACCCCTCATTTTCCCAGAATGCTCCATTTCTATGTAAAATTCCAGTTTTGTGTATTGACTACTAATTTAAAATTTCAAAAGACTGACTAGACAAAACATTGTAAAGTAAGATTTAAAAATGAACAAGAGTGTCTGTGGGATGGATTTAGCTGGAGGTGTCCTCTGGGCAGCTCTGGCGTAGAGGTTTGGGGTTATTTTGCAATCTCTGCTCATGTATGATATGCACTAACGGTACTCATGTGAGCCTAGCATTGTACTAAATACTATAGGGATGGGAGAAGGGAAGCTTACAGAAATCTAGGACATGTTTTTTATCATCTGGTAATTCCTTAGTTGGAAAGACCTATGTATGTGTAGCTATGTACAGATAATTATGTCAGAAATAACTGGGGAGGCGTGTAATCACTGTTAGATTCCACCAGTGATTGTTGCAATTCAGAGAGTGATTAGTAAAAACAATTTGAGGTATGAGCTGATTAGCGATATATTACCTATCAGTTCCAAATATATCCTTTTTGCCTGATCTGTGAAAATGGAACTGGGCCCTTTAATTTCTCCTTTGCTAGCGGGCATGAGGTTAAGCTCTGTCATTGAACAAGTAAAGAGTTTTCCTTTCTGGTTCTGATGTGCCAACTTGGAAGACTCCCTCTACCACTCCCAGCACCTGGGCTCTCCAATTCTCAGCTCCTCTGCGCACAGGAGTCAATAACATCCATTGACCAGCAGCTGACATGCATCCACCTCCGGCATTTTTAGTGGGTCCCTTCCATGAGACACTTTCAAGGGAACAGCTTTTACCTTAGAGAGTGGGCTTCTGGAAAGCTTCACAAGGAGGGTTTCCTGCAAGTTCCACCTGTGTCATACTGCCTCATCATTCGGTGGACCATGGGGATGGCCTCACTGAGGCGTGGACCTCAGCCCCAGGGGGAGCTTCTCTCTTGGTGCCCTATCTCAGCCTTAGGAACAGAGGCTCTTTCTTACAATAGCTGTTTTGATGCTCTTTAGCATTCTCTTTAGGGCTTCCCGGATGGCTCAAGAGTAAAGAATCTGCCTGTCAATTCAGAAGTGAGTTCGATCCTTGGGTCAGGAAGATCCTCTGGAGGAGGAAATGACAACCCACTGCAGATTCTTTCCTGGAAAATCTCATGGACAGAAAAGCCTGGGAGGCTACAGTCCCTGGGGTCACAAAAGATTTGGGCATGACTCAGCGACTGAACAACAATAACAAAAGTTCTGTCTATTTTTTACTAGCCAACCCCTTGCTATTGTTCATGCATTTTGTATTAAAGCTTTCCTATTAAAATTATTATGTAACTTCAGTCTCCTAACCAAGAATGACATAGGGTGTGTTTTCCCCATCTCAAACTCATAATGATGTTTCCTGGGGCTATCTCTAGGCTACAGATATTATCTTTTTGCACTTTCTGTACTCCAGCATTTGGTATTAGCAGGGGCTGTCCATCATGGTTCTCATCTTCCTTGTGATTGGTTTATGGAACACGTACTGACTCAAAGCTTACAAGAGTCCTTCTTTTGGTTCTTTAAAACCTGAGCTGGCATGATGGGAATAGCCTGTGTTGAGACTGTAATGATGGTTACATATTGTTTAGTTCCTAAGTCATATACAACTCTTTTGTAATCCAGCAAACTGTAGCCCACCAGGGTCCTCTGTCTATGCGATTTCCCCAGCAAGACTACTGGAATGGGTGCCATTTTCTCCTCCAGGGGATCTTTTCAGATCAGGGATAGAACCCATGTTTTCTGCATTGGCAAGTGGATTCTTTACCACTGAGCCACCCAGGAAGGGCTGTGGGTGCATATAGATGTATACATTTGCCCAGATTGATTACAATGTACACTTAATTGGGCACATTTATTGTATTTAAATATATCTCAATATAGATAATTAAGAAAACAAAAAACTTGTTCCCTGGGACTGAGGCTGAGCACATACAATCAGAGCTGCCTGAAGTCTCAGTTCCAGCCCTGTAGGGGAGGCCAGTGAGAGAAAGAAGCTGATATACATGGAGGAAAAGATGAAAGACAGGGAGAGACAAAGTTTGCAGGTTCTGGTCTCTTGTTCCTGAAGTTACCAAAAGTGAATCTGCCCCCCTTTCTTTTCTGCTGTCTGCTCTTGAGAGCTAATAATTCTCCATGTTGTGTAAAGTGGTTCAGTTTGATCTTCTACTCATAACCAAAATATCTAATACAGAGAAAGAAAAGGTCATTGTAGCCTGAATTAATCACTGTGGGCAGACTTTATCTCAAACATGAGAGTGAGCTGGATCTTATAAGGTATACAGAAAAGAGCTAGAAAGCACCGTAGGTGATGATGTAAAGAAAGCATGGTGGAAAATAAGGATACATGTAGCATCTGTGGAGATAAGCTTCACAGAGTATAGCAGCTCAGAGCAGGATCTTTGAAATCAGATGGCTTTAGACTTAAATATTAGATTTGTTGCTCACAAGCAGTGTCCTGGGGTAGCTACCCAAGGTCTCTGAGCTTCAGATAATTGTTGAAAGATTTAAATGAAATTAAATATTTTAAATATCACAGTGAATGACATAGTAATAGAAATGATTTTAAAAAATAGCAGCAGTAGTTGTTCATGCTCATGATCATAGGAAAATAATTCTTTAAAACATAATTATTTAATTCCAAATTAATAGATGGTGAAATTGACACCATTCTTTAGACAAATCTAAAAAAAAAGAAAAGAAAAATTAACCAAATTTCAATCAGTTAGAAAAGAATTAGGTGGTGAGTCTGAGCAGACTCTGGGAGTTGATGATTTGACAGGGAGGCCAGGCATGCTGCAGTCCATGGGGTCGCAGAGCTGGACATGACTGAATGACTGTACTTAACTGAACTATGTCCCTTATGAAGTGTGCAATCTCTTAGAATTAGTTGTGATATTTCTGGTATTTACAGACCTTTGAAAACTACAGAAATATTGTTATATAGGATGTACTAATATTTTTATCTTTTGAGTTTAATATTATTAACATTTTTAGAGGAACTCTGTTACTTTGTGGAGTCATTTTGAACTTGAGAAGAACAAAATTCAACTGTTCCATTTAAAATATACCTTTATAAATCTAAATCTAGAGCTGTGCTATAACTATTGATTTTTTTATCTAAAATGTAGGGTTTTACCATTATCCTTCTTGTTAGTTTCAGCATAGTAACTCAACCTGTCAAAATCTTGATCCTGTCATCTGTCATGTTAGTTATCCTTCCTGGCTTCATTTCATCCCCAAATTGGATTTGCATGATCCTACATCATAAGCCACTGACAGAAGTGTTGTATAGGACAGCACCAAGTGAGGAGCCTTGAAGCATGTCTTAAGGAGTTCCTTCTACATTGACATAGTTTTACTAATTGGTACTCTTTCAGTAGAGTGTTTCAACCAGCCTGGAGTATTCTTATTTGCACTCTGATTATCTTCTCTCATGGATATCAAGAAAAAATTCTTTGGAGTTGTGAAAAGAATATAAACTCTAGATTGTGGTTGTATTAGAGCTCTTCAGAGAAACATAACCAGTGTGTGTGTGTGTGTGTGTGTGTGTGTGTGTGTGCGTGTGTGTGTGTGTAATTTATATGTTTATATGTGAATATACACATATGTATAATATATATGTATATTTTTATATATGTAAATATGCTGGAGAAGAGTCTTGAGAGGCCAGTCCATCATAAAGGAATTCAACCCTGAATTTTCACTGGAAGGACTGATGTTGAAGCTGAAGCTCCATTTGGCCACCTGATGCAAAGAGCTGACTCATTGAAAAAGACCCTAATATTGGGAAAGACTGAGGGCAGGAAGAGAATGGGATGACAGAGGATAAGATGGATGGATGGCATCAGTGACTCAATGGACATGAGTTTGAGGAAACTCAGGGAAATACTGAAAGGCAGGGAAGCCTGGAGTGCTGCAGTCCATTGAGTCGCAAAGAATTGGACACAACTGAGAGACTAAACAACAAAAAAAACCATATATGTATATTTATATTTCTGTATCTACACAGATATTGATATGTCCTTCAAATGACTGAATGAAATCTTCCCACATTATGAAGCTTCCCTGGTGACTCAGACAGTAAAGAATCTGCCTGCAATGTGGGAGACTTGGGTTCGATCCCTGGGTCAGGAAGATCCCCTGGAGAAGGGAATGGCTACTCCAGCATTCTTGCCTGGAGAATCCCATGGGCAAAGGAGCCTGGCAGACTATACAGTCCATGAAGTTGCAATGAGTTGGACACAACAGACTGAATAACATTTTCACACATTATAGAGGACATCTCCTTTACTCGGAGTCTACTGATTTAGATGTTTATCTCATCCAAAAACACCTTCAAAGAACTCTAAAATATTGTTTGACCAAATATCGGGCATTGTGACCTAACCAAGTTGACACATGCAATTAAACATCACTCACGGGGGAAGCTTAGATATATCTGGCCTGCCATGAGGGCTGCCAGGAAGAATTGGTCAGCCCATGCCTTTCACAAAGGCACTGGGCTGAGCACGTGAGTGGGCACTGAACTGTAACCAGTGTATTGCTTACCAAGTCATGAGCCCTAAACCAGGACGGAGTCTACTAGCAGGAAGAATACCTTGTACTAATACATTCACAGGCGCAGTATGTTCACCAAGTCATATGCCCTTGGGCACCTTCTTCTAATTTGCACAAAGCCTGTTAGTAAGCAAGTTATGGTCTTACCTTTGGCTTCTAATTCTGACTTAGCTTCTTAGTAGCTATACGTCATGGGCTAAGTCAAATTTCTTTCTATGAAACCGATTTTCTTCATCTGTAAAATGGGCATGTGTACCTGGTCGTAAGACTTAAATGAATTGACATGTATGAAATGCCTGGACCACTTGGCACACAGTAGGAGGTGCATAAGCAATGATGCCTGGATGGTGATGCTCTCCATCTCCCAGTCTAGCGCCTGGTATTCTCTCCAGGTGATCCCTCCACATAACCTCTCGGCATGTGATTCTTCTCAAATATTCCTTCTTTAGTTGGCCTAACTGTAGGTTCTATTTAGAGCCATTGGCTGATCCGGTGACCACAAGGGCTGCTTTCCAAACATTTGAAAAAAAAAAAAAGGAGACTCAGGCATTGAAATTCCTTGCCTGGCTAAGGCAAAGACTGTCAGAGTCAAGGGACAGTGAGACAGGCCCATAAGTTCCCATTGCCTGGAGCACACAGCTGGTAAGTCTAATTTTAAGTCTTGCTGAAGTCCCTTTTGACACTCAATAAATGCAGAATGTCCTATTTTATCAAAACAATGACTTCTAGCGAGACACTAAACAGATGACAGCCACACAGCCTTCCCAAATGGAGCAGAACACATAGTGGCAAGTAATGTTTGTAAATAAATTAATAAGTCATACAGAGAAACGCAGGATTGAGGATGGATAACTAACAAGACATTCTTCTCTTAATTAAAAGGACTTGACTCATTTACAATACCATCGCACCTTTTGGCTTTGTAGAGAAACACTTGGAATCATGTGTTAAATCTCTTCTGATAATTCCATGACAACTTCAAATCTTGAATATATAATGTTTTTAGCTTAACAGCCTTCTCCAAAAAAGGGACAGTGCCTTCAATAAATCAACTGTAAATGAACAGAAAAATTATTTTTCAAAAACATTTAATGGCTTCATTTTTATAGAAGTCAGTTTGAAAAGATCTGAGAATATAAGTCCTCTATAGAGGACATTCCTACTCCAAGGGACCTCTGTTACAGGTTAATTACAGAAATTTCCTAGCAAAGCATGTTAGCGGCTTTACTATCTTTCTTTCTGTCCCTTCGCTTCCTCTTCTCTACAGAAAAGCAAACTGCACGGGGAGAGTAGCGCTTGTGCACACCGGCAGCTGTGCTGTTTTCCAGTCATTAAGCTGTGTCCCACTCTTTGCAGCCCCATGGACTGTAGCCCATCAGGCTCCTCTATCCATGGGGATTTCCAGGCAAGAACACTGGAGTGGGTTGTCATTTCCTTTTCCAGGGGATCTTCCCGGTCCAGGGATCGAACCCATGTGTCATGTGTCTCCCACACTGGCAGGCAGATTCTTTACCATGAGCCACCAGAGGAGCCTGGCAGACAGAGTGATAAAAGCTAGGAACAATCAGTTTTCTTTTTAGTAGTTTCCCCCTACCATTGGCTTTCTCTTCCTCTCCTTTAGTCCGATCTTCCCATGTACATGTGTGCAAGCAAGAGAAAGAGAGGGGAGGAAGGGAGAGAGAGAAAGAAAGTAAAAGAGGCCAGAAGTAGGTGAGACAACTGGAACAAAGACAAGAGGGGGGAGACAAACTGTGATGATCCCCTGGGCTCTTTCACTGGTGTCCGTTGAGTGAGATTGATTCTGTGATAACTCATCGGAGTTACAGAGAACTTTGTGCTCTGGATGAGATTTGAGTTTCTATTGCCTTAATCTGCTCACAGCTCCCAAGACCCTCCACTGACTCAATCCCCTTTAAGCCATGGATAATAGAATCAAAGCCTAAAGAGAGAAAGAAAACTTTGAGGTTGTGTAGTTCATTTTGTAAAGAAGAGGACTAAGACCCAGTGTAGGATGACTCAGCCAAGGTCACTCGGCCAGCTGTGGCTGCATCACACTGGAAATTGCCTTTCCTGAGATCAGCTCAGGGCCGTCACTGCCATATGCAGCATCCCTGTGATCAGGTCAGCATTCTCATCATCTCTAGTTTGATGTCACTTTGAGCTTTCTTGAAAATATAGTCAGATAAATGTCAGTTGGTTTGCGCATGAATTTACTTTTCTTATACTTTTTCAGGAGGCTGAGGAAACATGCAGTCGTATTAATTTTAAATACTTTGACTTAGCCTGAAAGTTTCTCCACCATCATCATCCTCTCTAGTCTTCCCCAGGCTCATGTTTCAGGGCCCCATATTTACCTTTTATTCCTTGTACATACCTAGTCTCACTTTCACATCCTTACACAAACCACAACTTCTGCCAGAAATATCCTAGCAACAGTGGCATTTAGTGGAAGCATTCAGTGCCTCACCAGCAGTTGGCAGATTACTAGGGTCCTTCACCTCCTGACTTTGCACATTGGCAGACTAAGTAAACACGCAGGATATCAGGAAACCATGGCACTGTCATCCATTGCTTCTGTGCCTGAAGGAAATATTTCATTTGTTGTCCAGGGAGTATTGTGGTATATCAGTCAAGGCTCAGACAGGAAAACAGAAACTCTTCTTGGCATTTCAAACAGGAAGGGCTTTAAAACTGGGAATGGTTGCTAGAAGAACTGGAGGTTGAGAGGTCAGGAAAAAGGCTCTGCTAGTTCTCAGGTTCCTACCAAAGGTTTCTGCAATACCCACAGAATGTTCACCATAGTCTGGAGTATTAGCTTAAGTGATCTTCGGAGACCACTGCAAAACTTTTCACTCACCACCTTGAATCCCCATCCTTGCTCTGCTGGAAGAGCACTAGTATCATTCTAGTTCTCCTCTGTCTTCTACAGATCATGGGAGTTCTTTTTATAGATGCAAACCAGCCTGGGAACCAGAGGATTCTGGAAAACGTAGTTTCCAGACTTTCATCCTGTAAGATACAGGGGATAATGTACAGGAGAGAATGGTATTAAATTCCCCAAAACCTGGCACTGATGGCGCCCATGATTCTTCACATTGCAGTGGGGAAAGGGAGAGGAAAATCCTATTTAAGCTTCTGTTTTCATTCTAGGTGGACAGTGACTTTTATAATCAAACAGAGTTTAAACGTCCGCCTCTCATCACCATCACCTAGAAAAGAGCACTGACCGTATGGAGAATAAAGCTCACAAAGACATCTCAAATAAAACACAACTGTGCTAAAAGTTTCAGTCATTCCCCAGTTAATGATCCAGATGACAGGTCAAGAAAATTTTCCCAGAAATGACCAGATAGTAAACATTTCAGGTTTGTGGTCTCTCTCAGTCACTCAACTCTACCCTGGTAGTGCCAGGGCAGTCACAGACAAATGAGGAAGAATGAATGTAGCTGTGTTCTAATAAAACTTCATTTTAAAAATGGGTGGCAAGCCAGATTTGTCCAGCAGACCATAGTTGTCTGATCCCTGATGTAGACCACTAATAAGTAAAAAAAAAAAAAAAATAACCCCCCAAACAGATAAGCAGAAAAAACCAATCAACCAAAAAAAAAAAATCTTTCAGCCACCTTACAGAACTATCTGGGACGATGGCAAAGTAGGAGACAGTGAAGAGAATATAGAATAGGCAAGCATTATTTGCTTGGCCGGGCTTCAAACCTCGGTCTACTGCATTGCAGGCAGGTTCTTTACCATCTGAGCCACCAGGGAAGCCCTTCTGATTAAGAGGCAGGGGTAGAGATGGGCGCAGTTCCTGAACTCAGGAGAAGCAGTGACTGAGAACAGTATCCTTTGTGGTTGCTTAACATATATATGAGTTGGGGCTTCCCAGCAGGCTCAGTGATAAAGAATCCGCCTGCCAATGCAGGAGATGAAGGAAATGCCGGTTCGATCCCTTGGCCAGGAGCATCCCCTGGAGAAGGAAATGGCAACCTGCTCCAGTAATCTTGCCTGGAAAATCCCACGGACAGAGCAGCCTAGCAGGCTAGTCTGTGGAGTCACAAAGAGTTCAACATGGCTAAACAATGGAGCATGCATGCATACATATGAGTATGTATAGTTCCTGGAGGATTTAATTTTCACTTGAACCTAGGTATTCTCCACAACACACTTTTTTTGTGCACTGTTATCAACAGTGTTTCCGTTGCAAGTGAAGAATCCCAATCCATATTGGCTAAAGCCGCAAGATGGATGTCCTGGCTCTTGTACCTGAAATCATCAGGGCTCTTACTGACTTGCTGCAAAGCTGAGTCTAGGTATGTTTCTAGTGTTGATTCAAGTCAGTCTCTCGCCATCACTAAGCACTACTTCTCCCCGCTTTTCTTTGTCTCACTTGAATAGGCATTCTGTCTGCGTTGGTGACCCATGATCTGCTAGCCCCACAAGCCCTGTGGGAGGATGGTGCCACTTTCCCCACAGTTTCAGTAAAGTTCCCTCTGACTCTAGTTTCTCTGAACTGAATCTCAGGCACATTCTAGAACCAAACTGTTCCAGCAAAAGGAAAGGAAAATACGACTGTCTAAGCCTAGGTTATGTGCCCTGTTGCAGGTGGGATCGGGCCCATCTCAAATGCACAGACTGAGAATGGGGAGGAAGCATAGTTCTTTTGGGAGAGGTATCATTGCTTTACAATGTTGTGTTAGTTTCTGCTGTACTGCCAAATGAATCAGCTATATGTATACATGTATCCCCTCCCTCTAGGTTCTCCCTTCAGCTCTACTCCTATCCCACCCCTCTAAGTCATCACAGTGCACAAAGCTGAGTTCCCTGTGCTATACAGCAGGTTTCCACTAGTTTATCTGTTTTACACATGGCAGTGCACAGACATCAATCTCAGTTTCCCAGTCATGCCACCCTTGCCCCACCCCATGTCCGCATATCTGTTCCCTTCGTCTGTGTCTCTATTCCTACCCTGCAAATAGGTTCATCCATGCCAGGTTTGAGAAAATCATAATTTAGAGAGACACATGCAGCCCCCAATATTCATGGAAGGACTGTTTACAACAACCAGGACATGGAAGAAAACTAAGTGTCCATCAACAGATGAATGGATAAAGAGTGGTACATATATACAAGAGCCTCCCCTATAGCTCTCTGATAGTTGGTAAAGAATCTGCCTGCAATGCAGGAGACCCTGGTTCAATTCCTGGGTCAGAAAGATCCCCTGGAAAAGGAATAGGCTATCCACTCCAGTATTCTTGGGCTTCCCTTGTGGCTCAGCTGGCAAAGAACACAACTGCAATGTGGGAGACCCAAGTTCGATCCCTGGGTTGGGAAGACCCCCTGGAGAAGGGAAAGGCTACCCACTCCAGCATTCTGGCCTGGAGAATTCCATGGATTGTATAGTCCATGGGGTTGCAAAGAGTTGGACATGACTGAGTGACTTACACATTCACATATATATAGGGGAATACTACTCAGTCCTAAAAAGGAATGGAATTGGGTCATAGTTCTGAAAGGAAAATTAGAATGTCATCTGAATGCTGTGCAAATAAAATCCACAAGTCTATAGTTGGAGTCGCTTTTGTAGAGGTCTAGGTTACCCATGCCCAATTAATCCCCTGAAATAGGCAGATAGCCTATGATGCACATTGTTCAGCTTCTAATGTCCCTCTAAGAGAAAGTGCTGCCTCAGCTGTGGGCACAAAGCTGGTACAAGGCAGATCAGTAAACAAGGTTGAACAAGTGAATGGAACTTATTTAATTAGAGTAAGTATGACTTACTTGAAGGATGCATTGCTGAAGAATCTTAAACAAGATGAAGACACCATTTTCTTCTCTAAACCAGAATCCTTTGATCATTTGTTCTGGTTTTTTCTTAGTTCTCATGAAAGCAGTTAATGAGAGAGAGGGAGGGAGGGAGAAGGGTCACAGTGTCCTTTCTAGGAGGCCGTGGCACTTGACTTTACCTTTCCTTTAGCTTATCTGCTGAAATGGATAAAGACTTTGAAGCTTTCAAAAGCAAAGAGCCAATAGATTTCATTTTTACAGGGTTGGAGAGATGTGCATTTCTGCAGGCCTAAGATCGACCCTATCCTACCAGCCGCGGATATATGTTTAACTGTGGCCACCGGTACTGCGGAGTGAGCAGGCACTGACCTTTGAGATTAGTGCCTAAGCCATCATTAAGAAGAGCATCCAAAATGACAGCCGTGCCTGTGAGGAAGCCCAGCATTCCACACCAGTAGCCCGAGCAGGGAAATTGACTTGGCGTGGGATTCTCCTCTCCCGGGCCCCCTTACTGGGAGCCAGGGGCGCAAGACCGCGCGTTGGCAGATTCCAGGCACTTAAGAGCTTTCCTTTATGATGCTTCTTTGTAAGAACGCGTCTAGTTAAATTCACGGGGTCATTGACTGTGGCTTTCAAAACACAAGCTTTTATGAAGGAATGCCGACCTGGAATCCAAGGTTCAGAGCCCAGACCTTCAAACAGATTAATCGCCATGGGGAGCATCATAAAAGTTTTCCAACTCTGGCTTCTCCCTGTGCCCTAGCAACCATGGGGCCCCTATTCAGCAGACCCAGGTGTCCACTATGGTCTGTTGGACAGAGCACTGGGCAAGGAGCCAAGAACTGGGGCAGGCTCATTTCAACTTCCCAGTTGGTTCCGTGTGTGCCCCCTTGAGCAGGTTTCCTGCTTATTATGTTAGAAGGAGAACAATAGTGCCCAAATGACTTACACATTCACATATATATAGGGGAATACTACTCAGTCCTAAAAAGGAATGGAATTGGGTCATAGTTCTGAAAGGAAAATTAGAATGTCATCTGAATGCTGTGCAAATAAAATCCACAAGTCTATAGTTGGAGTCGCTTTTGTAGAGGTCTAGGTTACCCATGCCCAATTAATCCCCTGAAATAGGCAGATAGCCTATGATGCACATTGTTCAGCTTCTAATGTCCCTCTAAGAGAAAGTGCTGCCTCAGCTGTGGGCACAAAGCTGGTACAAGGCAGATCAGTAAACAAGGTTGAACAAGTGAATGGAACTTATTTAATTAGAGTAAGTATGACTTACTTGAAGGATGCATTGCTGAAGAATCTTAAACAAGATGAAGACACCATTTTCTTCTCTAAACCAGAATCCTTTGATCATTTGTTCTGGTTTTTTCTTAGTTCTCATGAAAGCAGTTAATGAGAGAGAGGGAGGGAGGGAGAAGGGTCACAGTGTCCTTTCTAGGAGGCCGTGGCACTTGACTTTACCTTTCCTTTAGCTTATCTGCTGAAATGGATAAAGACTTTGAAGCTTTCAAAAGCAAAGAGCCAATAGATTTCATTTTTACAGGGTTGGAGAGATGTGCATTTCTGCAGGCCTAAGATCGACCCTATCCTACCAGCCGCGGATATATGTTTAACTGTGGCCACCGGTACTGCGGAGTGAGCAGGCACTGACCTTTGAGATTAGTGCCTAAGCCATCATTAAGAAGAGCATCCAAAATGACAGCCGTGCCTGTGAGGAAGCCCAGCATTCCACACCAGTAGCCCGAGCAGGGAAATTGACTTGGCGTGGGATTCTCCTCTCCCGGGCCCCCTTACTGGGAGCCAGGGGCGCAAGACCGCGCGTTGGCAGATTCCAGGCACTTAAGAGCTTTCCTTTATGATGCTTCTTTGTAAGAACGCGTCTAGTTAAATTCACGGGTCATTGACTGTGGCTTTCAAAACACAAGCTTTTATGAAGGAATGCCGACCTGGAATCCAAGGTTCAGAGCCCAGACCTTCAAACAGATTAATCGCCATGGGGAGCATCATAAAAGTTTTCCAACTCTGGCTTCTCCCTGTGCCCTAGCAACCATGGGGCCCCTATTCAGCAGACCCAGGTGTCCACTATGGTCTGTTGGACAGAGCACTGGGCAAGGAGCCAAGAACTGGGGCAGGCTCATTTCAACTTCCCAGTTGGTTCCGTGTGTGCCCCCTTGAGCAGGTTTCCTGCTTATTATGTTAGAAGGAGAACAATAGTGCCCAAGACACAGAGTTCCAGGGTGAAGGTAGAGGTGGGACAGGTGGGTGTGGGTGTCTGTGTGTGTGTGCCTGTGTGTGTGTGTGAGTGTGTGTGTGTGTGCGTGCTGTGGCAGGGAGTGTCTGGAGAGCAAGTAAATCATTTGCAATGGAAATAGTGTCCTGCTGTATCTAGTGGATAAAACAAGGGACTATTTGCTACTCTTGATAAGCTGAAGCGAGGGGGAGACGAAAAAGGTAAATAGGACTGAGGAACAAATGAAGAATTGACAGTCTGTCCTGTGAGCATAATGTAACCTTCTTGAAGAATTTTCTGGTGCCTTGTACTGAAATGTAAAACTGTACTTTTCTAAATATGAGTTCAAAATAAAATTTTCTCCCAGATAGCGGGCATATGGGAGATGCCAAATAAATGTTTATCACATCAGTCAAATAATTTTAAATATTAGCTAGAATGCAGCCATAATTAGCAAGTAGACTTCTGTCTGTACCAGACAAGGCAAGCTGTGGAGATGACACCATTTCCTGAGTGCCTACTGCATGCCAAACACAGAGCCTCACACTTCTGGGTGGCTTATCTCATTTCTTCTTTTCAATAGAAGCATAAGGTAGGGTGTTTACCATCATCCTCATTCTGCAGATGGGAAAGCTAATGGATGTACAGGAGTTAAGCACATATCATGAGGTTGTGGAGGGGAGATTTGACCTAAGCAGTACAGTTGATTCTGGAGTTGGCATTACCCCAGCCACTGTTCTGCCAGTGATGGCCCCATCTTCCTGCTCTTGTCGCAAAGACTAGGAAGACCTGGGACAGAAGGTACCATCCAGAAAGCAGTGGGAGGGTTGCTGGATTTGGCAAATAAAAATGCAAGATGTCCAGTTCAATCTGAATTTCAGATAAATAATGATTAATATTTTATGTATGTCTCAAGCAATATTTGGGACTTATACTAAAAAAAAGTCATTTCTCATTTGTCTAAAATTCAAATTGAACTGGATGCTGTATATTTTATTACAGCTCTCTCCTCAGGAGAAATGGGTGCTGTGGAAGGGAGGATCCATTCCATACAGCCTGGCTTGTTTGAGGTTGCCAAAGGAAAGGGCCTGCCTGAAGAGTTCCTCTTTATAATTTACCACAGGATCTCAGCCTTCCACCCAAGGCTAGCTGTTTCTCCAAACCAGCTGAAATCTCTAGTGCCTCAGTTGCTTATAGTAAATGTAGGTGATGGAGCATGGGAGAGAAGTGGGTACCATAAGAGAAAACCATCCTTATATACATGTGTTTGTAGGAGAAGCTCTGGGAAATTCCTGCTCTTAAAGTAATAAGGGCTGTAGGTCTGCACCCTCCAGGGTCCTGTGGCTCCGAGATGTACTTTCTTCAGCTCAGTGACTATTGTTGAGGCTCTACACTTTGTCCACTAAAGTGTCCACCTGTCCTGTTTTTTCTTAGCTACTTGCCTGCCTCACTCATGTATGATATCTATCTGCGCCTCTCCCAAGCCATTTGAGTTGGTAACTACTTTTAGGAAGGCACCTCCCCAAGAGATAGCCAGAATTCAATTTCCATTCTAAAACTGCATTGGAATCCTTGACATAATTTAGACACATGTATGCAAGTTTTAATATGGTTTATGCAAATTCCCGATAATCTACCTATTTTATACTCATAGCAATGGCCATTGGTAAAATCGTAGTGAAGCCCTCAGGTAGAGATTGTGTGTAATTAGAACTGGATGAAGTCAGGGTTCTCCAAGCCTTAAAAGGGCAAATGGTGTAAATGTTAATAGGGATGAACATGAAGGGAAAGATGGGAGGGACTGCAATGAAACTTCTTTGGTTTAGAAGCAGTGAAGCACTTAATCTTTGGTTTATAAACAAACCAGAACCAGATGTAGGAATATTCATTTCTGTGAATATGATGTATACTGCTGATGAGAATCTCTTTCTCCAAAGAAATAAAGTGAAAATCTGCCAACCATTTAAATGAAGAGAAATGTGTCTGGTACTTTCGCCTGCCTTGTTGTAAGCCAGATTGTGAATTCAGAAGACTTGGGCCTTACTCATGGCTTCATGCTCTGAACAGTATCGTTGCACAATCTGCCGACTGAGATCCACTCAACTGTTGAAAAAACTGTTTAGGGCTTTAAGAAATGATGTTAGCATCATGTTTACCAATTCATTAGGCAATTCACTTTAGTTTTTGCTTTTGACCTTTTGTATCAACAACATCTTTTATTGTTAGTGGATTCAATAAAGGAATCATCATGGGAGTGATTTGAAAACCATGCAAGGTGGAAAGGTGTTGAAGTAACCATTAAGTGTTTCTTAAACTTTGTCTTTGGTCAAAACTTCAGTTTTTGTTTTCCAAATAAAAGTAGTGTTTGAAGAGACTGGCTCCTACAAATGAAAAGTAGCATTTGACCTGGGGAGAGAAATGTACCTCAGATTACTTCCCTGTTTCTAGCCTTGAGACAGATCAGCGATGAGGGGCCGTAGGAGGTAGTGGAGTATAACTGCCAAAGCCTGTTATGTATTTAAACCTGGCTGGTGACTATTTATCTTCATGTTCCTTTTATCCTCACCCAAACCATTAGGTAATCAAGTTTAGACTATTCAGATATGCATTTTCAATATTTATCTTCAGGTCATTTAAACCAAGGTGCATTTCCATGATTAAAAGTGGCACAATGAGGACAGTTATGAAAAAAATGGCTATAAAAGAAGAAAATTGGAGAGATAAGCTAAATAACGAAACCAATTAGAAAACAGGCTTCACAAAGAGATGAAAATACATGTAATCTTGTGGAAGAAATAGATAATGTTAGTTAAAGCTTTATAAAGTGCTTGGGGGGAATTGAGAGTGAGCCATTTAAATGTGAGGCAGAGATGAACTAGAAATCAGTAGACTTGATGGAGTGGGGGAATAAATTATTTGAGATTCAAGGCTTTTAATAGGGTTTCAATAGTGTTTTGAGACAGAATGTCAAAAGACCAACATGGGTGAATTACAGAGATCAGGATGGGAGGTAATGAATAAACTTGAGAAGCTAGAATGAAGGAAAGAAAAAGAATGAATTCTATAAGGATGAAATGGGCTTGAGTGGTAATGAATAACATATTGAGACTAAAATATGAATATTCAACAGTAATATGAGACCATCAGATTAAATAGTTAAGAAATGATATGAATATAATAGGAAATAGAAAAGACAGAGCAGATGGAAAATAAGGCATTTTCTATTTTCTCTTTTAGGATTAAGAGTTCTGATTGCAAATGGAGGGAAATAAATGTCAAGATAAATAAAATTAATGTGCTTTGGCAAATAAAGGAAGCTGGAAATACCAAAGAGAGATGAAATGTTGCTCCCTTCCCCAAACACGCAGACTAGAGTCAACCATGTTTGGCAATTCTTGCTTTTTCCGGGAAGCAGTCCCTGAAAATTCTCACAAAACATCTCATTCATTATTGCATTTGAATAATAAAGTGGCACATTTTGTAGTGTTTTTCTAATTTGCAACTTTCTTTGTGTTTTGATCAAATTTTTTCTAGTTGTTATTGAATATGTAGGTTTCCTGTCTCCACCATTTTTCAAGGGTAAAGAACAGAGCCTTGATTTCATTTGCCTTTTCCCCACTTCATAGCATCTGCTCACAATGTTTTTTGACTGCTTTACCATTAAAAATTAGGTATGTGAGGAAAGTCAGATTTTTGGAGAAAGAGACTAAAATTTAGAATGAGAGTTAAATTCAGAAATAAGTCATCTGAATGAAAGATAGAAAAATATTAAACAGGTGAGAGGTGATTCAAGCACATATCTGACTGCAGGGGGGTCATGAAGGCAGTGATGGAACAAAGATGTTTCAAGTTGAAAATGGAAGCTTAATTCAAGCATTATTTCACCTGACAAGGAATATCCACATACTTATACAAATGGACTTTTTTTTCCCTTTTCCGTGGGCAGGAAAAATCAATTACTTTTTTTTTTTTTCTAAAAAAAGATGTCTGCTTGTTCTGCTGGTGATGATGGAGGGACTTGTACCTCACCAAGATAAATGTTCTCAAGTCCCTGTGTCTGACCTTGAATTCAACCAGAGTTTCCTCTAAGTGTTTTTCAAAGACATTGAAAATTTCCTTCTACAAAGTAAAGTGAATTTAACAATCAAAGTCATTGAGAAGACCATGCTGGTCATCCTCAGCATCAATTGAGCAGTCTACTGGTATGCTTTTTCTTTTTACATGAAAGATTAGCTGGTCTTCATTGGAATCACAGCTAAAAGGCACAAAACTGATGGTGACTTTTAAATTTAGAGGCAAAAGCACAAGAGAGATAATGCACTATTTTGAGGTATGTTCAGGTAATTCATAGTGAATCTGTCTAGAAACCATACTATCAGATACTGTTTCATTAAGTCTCCAGGCTTCACTCACTAACAGACCTGTTGGCAGGACGCAACGATCTCTATTCCTTATCATCAAATGACCACTTGAATTAGGTCCCTCATATTAGGTCTCAAGAAAGCCATCTTTCTGCTCTCAAGTGATTTCCTTCTGACTGTGTGATTAAGGGTATCCATTTGCAGTTTTCCAGTGCAAAACAAATTGAGAAATTTTTCTTTGAAACAGAAGGCTGCATTACAGGGCATTAAGCATTCTTTATGACACCAGCAAGATTCAAGCAGTGCGTGGATCTTTTCTTTCCTGAAGTGCTAATGGCACAGGGAACTGGAGATATCATTATGCACTTGAAAACTCCAAAAATTACTTTCAGCTGAGTTTCAACATGATTCTGGCCTTGATTCCATCAGGTGGGGGCAGCAATTGTTTCAATGGAGCGGTACTGAGAAGCAGTGAATGTAAGAGCTGAGCTTCCAGAAAAGAGAAAGCATGGTTCACGGTGCCTGCTCCAGGCTTTGGATTATGGGGCAGGGATTTGAACTGTTTGTGGCTCATACAAATCAAAATTCTTTCTAGATTTTCCTCTAGATCTAGGTTTGAAATGAATGGAACATTTGTTTCATTTCCCCTGCCTTCTTTTTTTTCTTTAATCTCTCCCCATTGACATTTCAATTTTTTTTTCATATGATAGAAGCCAGTTTTGTGACTCTATTCTGATCTCCTTCTCTTTTCTTCTTTTCTTCATCCTTTATTTCTTCCTCAGGCCTTGCTATGGGCCAGGCACAGTGTTGGTGATGGGGATACAGGGCAAAAACATGATGGAAATGCAAGGAGAAATAGACAAATCTGCTATTATAGTTGGAGATTTCAACACACCTTTATCTAGTAGCTGACAGAGAAAAAAGAAACCTCAGGAGCTCACAGTCTTGTGGGACATTAAAACATGTAGCATCCATTATCAGATGGGTGATGAGTGCACCAACAAAGACAGAGGAGGATGACCAGGAGGGTCTGCGAAGGGTTTTTGAGTTATGCTGGCAACTCTGCAAGGACTCAGAGTAGCTACTGTCAGATGTTGAAGACGGTTAAGAATTGGAGGATGATGGATGGATGAATGAAAGGATGAAAGGACAAATTAAGTGAAAGGATTTGCATCTTGAAGGATAAGATGCATTCTCATGCAGGGTACATGAGAATTCTGTACTAGGTATGAGAGTTCTCATACTAGGTATGAACTGTCATACCTAGTACGAGAAACTAAAACAGGAGACACAGTTTTGAAGCTCTTAGGATTTGTATATTTAAATATATATATATCTCTATATATATATATATATATATAATTACCACTGGCAGCTTAGTGGTAAGGAGTCCACCTGCCAATGAAGGAGATGTGGGATGGATCCCTGGGTCAGGAAGATCCCCTTGAGGAGGAAATGGCAACCACTCCAGTATTCCTGCCTGGGAAATCTCATGGACAGAGATGCCAGGTAGGCTACAGTCCATAGGGCTGCAGAGTCGGACACTCACTCTCTCATATAAATACTATCATATTCATAAAAGTAAAACCAGGCAAAAATTATGCATTTTTAATCTTTTTAACTCAATTGTTATAGAGTGGCCCTTACAGATTCACAATGTAAAAATATCATTGGAATGAATTAAGGTGATGGAGGCCACTGGAAAATTTTAATTAAGGGAATGAATTGATGAGATCCATATTTTAGAAAGGTGATGCTGGCGTTAGTATGGGGTACCACTATACAGTTTTGTTAATGCATATGTGCTCAGTCATTAGTGTATGAATTACAGCAGGCTGGGTTATGCCCCACACTTCAGTTCAGTTCAGTCACTCAGTCATGTCCGACTCTTTGCCACCCCATGAATTGCAGCCCGTCAGGCCTCCCTGTCCATCACCAACTCCCAGAGTGCACCCAAACCCATGTCCATCAAATTGATGATGCCATCTAGCCATCTCATCCTCTGTCGTCTCCTTCTTCTCCTTCCCCCAATCCCTCCCATCATCAGAGTCTTTTCCAATGAGTCAACCCTTCCCATGAGGTGGCCAAAGTATTGGAGTTTCAGCTTTAGCATCAGTCCTTCCAAAGAACACCCAGAACTGATCTCCTTTAGAAAGGACTGGTTGGATCTCCTTGCAGTCCAAGAGATTCTCAAGAGTCTTCTCCAACACCACAGTTCAAAAGCATCAATTCTTCGGTGCTCAGCTCTCTTCATAGTCCAAATTTCACATCCATACATGACCACTGGAAAAACCATAGCCTTGACTAGACGGACCTTTGTTGGCAAAGTAATGTCTCTGCTTTTTAATATGCTATCTAGGTTGGTCATAACTTTCCTTCCAAGGAATAAGCATCTTTTAATTTCATGGCTGCAATCACCATAGACAGAAAAAATGTTTGTGTGACACAAAGAATAGAAAAAATCAGCATGCGTTGCTCTATTTTTATGTATTTTGTACTGCTACACAATGCACTTCTTACAGTGCCTTGGACAAAAACAGTTTAAGAAATACTGCTTTGAGTTTGAAAAAGCAGAGAGAGCATCACAGGGTACATCTGCAATCGAGGCAAAAAATATAATGAAGGCTTGGACCAGGCAGCTGCTTTATGTTGCAAGGAATTGCACTGGGCTACTTTTCTGACTCATCGTATCTATTCCTGAATAATGGAGGAAATTGGCAAGTTGGAAGCAAGCTCTGTTTAAAGTTAAGAAACTGGTTTAGTGCTTCCCTTTGTTAGCGAGCTGGTACATCCGTCCTCTTCCTAATACAAGTCATTTGCTTCAGAAAAAGATCTCTAAACCTGTGCATTTAAAGTATGGCTACTGATTGCCATGGTGTCTGAGTCCCACTCCAGTTTGAAAGTGACTAGATTCATAAACTTTCAAAGGAGAAATGGCTATGGTAGAAGCAAAGTATGCTGTTGGAGGCTGTTAGTTTCCTAGGGCTGCTGCAAGAAATTTCCACAAAGTGATATCTTAGAGCCGCAGAAATGTATCCTCTTGCAGCTCCAGAGGCTGAAAGTCTGAGATCAAGGTGTTGACAGAGCTATGCTCCTTCCAAAGGCCCTGGGGAGAATCTGCTCCTCATCTCCTCTGGCTTCTGCTGGCCGTGACATTGTTTGACTCGTGGCCACATTGCTGCAGTCTCTGCCTGTGTCTTCATGTCTCCTCCTACTCCAGGCCTGTCTTCTCCTCTCTTTGTCTCATAATAACCCTGTCCCTGGATTCAGGGTCTACCCGGGTCATCCAGATTCTCAGCTTCTATGGCATACGCAAAGATCCTTTCTCCAAACAAAGTAATAAGCACAGGTTCTGGCCATTAGAACATGAGCATGTCTTCTGGGGGACTACCACTCAGCTCACTACAGAGGGAAAGTGCACTTTAGTCAATATTTGTATCTGATATTCCACCAGAAAAGACCTGCCCTAGTGCATCTGCTATGGATTGAATGTATGTGTCCTCCCCTCCCCCACCCAAATTCATATGTTGACTTTCTAACCCTCAATGTGATGGTATTTAGAGAGGCCTTTGGAAGGTAAATAGTCATGAGGTTGGTGCTCCCATAGTGGGATTAGTGTCCCCATGAAAAGACAGACAGGAAAGTACATTCTCTCTCTCTCTTCCCTCTCTCTCAGCCATGTGAAGGTATACAATGATAACGCAGCTGTCTGCAAACCAAGAAGTGGTCCCTCATCAGACATGAGAAGTGCCAACACCTTGATCTTGGATGGCCAGCCTCGAGAACAGTGAGAGAGACATGTTCGTGGTCTATACCCCACATGTGCCACTCTGTTGCAGCAGCCTGCGCTGACACAATCTAACTAACACAAAGTGGATTCATTCTATGGGTGACGCTGAATATCGGTACTGAGGCAAGGAGGCCAGGATGCAGTTGAGGTTTTCTGTCCTTGTTGTCATAAAAAATATGTTAATTAGTTGGAAAGAGAAGTAAACGGCACTATTCTGGAAAAATAACACCAAATATGCAATGCAAAAATTTATTACAAAAGGGATGCTTGATGTGTAATTTGGGACAATTGCCTGACCTCTCAGATTCTCAAAATCCTCTTCTTTATAATGAGCAAATTAAACTAGATTATTCTAAGTTCCTTTCCACTTTTATTTTCTTCTGAAGAACTTTATGGGCTTCCCAAGTGGCTCAGTGGTTAAGAGTCTGCCTGCCAACGCAGGAGATGTGGGGTTCAATCCCTGTGACAAGATTACGTGGAGAAGGAAATGGCAACTCCAGTATTCTTGCCTGGATAATCTCATGGACAGATGAGCCTGGTTGGTACAGTCCAGGGGGTTGCAAAGAGTCAGACACAACTGAGCAACCACCAAGAACTTTATAGCAGATGTCCAGCTCCCCCAGCCCCCTTTCCTTGGTTTGTGCATTGCTAAGTCCTTGTAGCTTGCTTGCCTTATCACAGGATGACTTGCTGACATGTGGGAAAGCTAAACCCCAGAGTAGCCTGCTTTTCTTCCAGTGAATGGCTCTCTGGAGAACTCCAGAGTGAAGGCTACATCCTTAAGCAAATTAAACATTTTATTGGCAAAACATATACCTTGATACTGTATATACACCTTATCATGACAACATAGTAAAAAAAGAAGATCCAATTTGGGATACCAATGAGAGTCGACGTCAATTTGCACTTGATACATGGATTGTGGTCACAGAGAATCCTTGTGCTCAGTCACTTCAGTGTGTCAGAGAATCATTAGGTGTGACTAATTGCTTGTTGAATTTGAATGCACAGGTCTAAGAAAAATGATCCCTACATAGTCACTACTTTGGAGGGAACCCCTGGAACCCCCACATTGATCCTGGCTCGCCCACTTTTCCTTCCATTTCAGAGTTGAAAACCTAGGGTTGTACTCCCCTTGGAGTTCACACAGCTGCTTCAGCCTCAAGAACTCCAGCCTTGTTATGAGGGGCCTCTGTTCCCTTCCCTTCAGAGTCTGGAGCCCCTGGCATGGTATTCACTCCAGGACTCCAGGATTCAAAGGGTTCTGCAGCCGCAGAGCTGCTTTGCTTTTAAATGGCCTCAAGCAGTTTTGGAGCTTTGACCCTCTCCAAGCCTGGGCACCCTGGGTTGTGACTTCAGTGCTGAGAAACCCCGGTGCTACCTCCTGCTCTCGCCAGGCATCAAACTGCAATTAGATGCTTATAGGAGCACCTAGTGAACACCTTGCTGTGGGACTCCCTTGTGGTCTGTCAAAACCACCTCTCTCCCAGCCACGCTTCAATTATTTCTCCTTCCAAGAAAGAACAGAGGGAAAAAAAAGGAGAGTCAAGTGGAACCAACTCTTACGTGCTAATCTACAAGACCTGGCCCAACTCTGGGGTCTATAGAGTGCCCAGACAGCTCAGAGACCACCTCAGTTACTGTGGCAACCAGACATTCACGGGGCTCGCAGCCTTGCTTAATATTTCATAGGGATTCTGCATTTTACAGGTTCTCCTTTTCAGGCCTGTCAGTTTAAGCACAACCTCAGTCTCCCTTCTTTAACTGACGAAACCTGTGGTTGTTTGCATTTTTTAAGTATCTAAAATTTTAGATATCAGATGTCTCCAATAAATACTTCATAAGTGAATAAATGGTTTGAAATGCCTCATTTTAAACAGACTCAGAAGAATGGATTCCTCTAGAGAATGAGGCAGAGTCAAGAAAATCTAAAGGAGATTGGAACACTTAATTTTTCATTCATGCACAATCTACTGTTTTCACAAGACAGATCTGTGCTATTGTTACATAATTCCACACTGTAATTGACTACAGACATTTAACCATAGCAGACACTGGTCTTCAAATAAACATTTTTAGGTAATATGAAGATTTCTAATTGTTATCATCCTCCAAAGACACTGCCTTTCATGTCAGTGCTGCATACATTTTTGTGTGGCTTTGGCTCCTCTTCAGAAATTTCCCCTGAACCTGGCTAAATTCCTCTGCTCTCAGAGCACACTAATCCTAGATATGTTTCTATCATAAAATATGGGCTATTATATTGGAGATATAATATTCATGGAGATATGAGTATGACTTTGTCTCTCTCCCTAAAGTGTAGGCTTCTCAGTCCTAGACTTACCCATTCTTATTTTCCCAGTGCCTACTATTACTTTGCCAACAAAGGTCCGTCTAGTCAAGGCTATGGTTTTTCCAGTGGTCATGTATGGCTGTGAGATTTGGACTATGAAGAAAGCTGAGTGCTGAAGAATTGATGCTTTTGAACTGTGGTGTTGGAGAAGACTCTTGAGAGTCTCTTGGACTGCAAGGAGATCCAACCAGTCCATTCTAAAGATCAGTCCTGGGTGTTCTTTGGAAGGAGTGATGCTAAAGCTGAAACTCCAATACTTTGGCCACCTCATGTGAAGGGTTGACTCATTGGAAAAGACTCTGATGCTGGGAGGGATTGGGGACAGGAGCAGAAGGGGACAACAGAGGATGAGATGGCTGGATGGCATCACCGACTCGATGGACATGGGTTTGGGTGCACTCCGGGAGTTGGTGATGGACAGAGAGGCCTGGCGTGCTGTGATCCATGGGGTGGCGAAGAGTCGTACATGACTGAGCGACTGACCTGAACTGAACTGTGGTTGTTGAACTGTTCTTCTTGATTTTGACTCTGTTTCTCCCTCTCCACCTCCCCTAGGGCTTTCATACTTTTATTCTTTAGTTTCTACAGTGGACCTCTTCAGCCTTATACCTGCAGTTTGCCATGGAGAATGGGTTTCAATATAGGACTTTGGAAGGAAAATGAGGTCAAGTGACCAGTCGATTTAAGAAAGCGTTAAGTCTCCAGCATTCACTGTAAACTGTCCAGTGAGGGAGAGATTCCTAGAGCTCACAAGCTTCCTTTTATAAGGATTTCTCCTGATAGAGGCAGCAGGAGAACTTGCCCCACAAAGAGCACCGTTCACCCTCCAAATCACAGGCGTTTTCTGGAGTGTCATGCTCATTTGTTTGTTCAGTTGATAGATATTTATGGTGCTTACTGTGTGCCAAGGCCTTTCAGATTTGATGGGCTACAAACCAGTGGGTTCTTCAGAAACCAGCAGCCAGTTGAATTGATATCAGCATGGCAGGAAAACAGTACAAAAGAAGCATAAAATCCCTGTCCTGGGCGATCGTAACATCTTACCATCTTAAAATGGCTTTTTGGTGTTGAGAACGAAAACCAAAGCACTCTCACTTCTTCAGCAATGAGGTACCTCCCCTCCCCCAAGGAAATTCATTTTCCTCAAAGAATGATCTTAAATGTTCAAAGCAGAAACTAGTTGTCTATGGGTTTCATCATAATTTTCCCATTATTGCTATAAAGCTGTCATTTTCATAAAACAGGCAATTCCACACCTACCATATCCACTTTTAATATTTAAGTTTCTGGGCTTAAATAAAACTGCTTAACTCTTTAAAATACCCCATTTCATATTCATCTTAAGTTTCTTGTACTTTATCTTTTATCTGAATTTTAATTTTTGTTTAATATTGTTGCAGAAAGATTTACTGACAAGTGAAAGTGATGTTGGTTGTTTTGGGGAAGCTCTGTTCTGGTTTGGTTTCTAATTTACTTCCAAAATTTTCTACAGACATATGAACAAGTGGTTTTCTTTTTAAAAATATCAGAACTCTGGTAAAGAGATGAAGAGACTTGAGTCTGAGCCCTTATTCTGCCACTTTCTAGCAAGACAAAATAGCATATCACAGTGGTACAGAAGGGGACAACAGAGGATGAGATGGCTGGATGGCATCACCGACTCGATGGACATGGGTTTGTGTGCACTCCGGGAGTTGGTGATGGACAGAGAGGCCTGGCGTGCTGTGATCCATGGGGTGGCGAAGAGTCGTACATGACTGAGTGACTGACCTGAACTGAACTGTGGTTGTTGAACTGTTCTTCTTGATTTTGACTCTGTTTCTCCCTCTCCACCTCCCCTAGGGCTTTCATACTTTTATTCTTTAGTTTCTACAGTGGACCTCTTCAGCCTTATACCTGCAGTTTGCCATGGAGAATGGGTTTCAATATAGGACTTTGGAAGGAAAATGAGGTCAAGTGACCAGTCGATTTAAGAAAGCGTTAAGTCTCCAGCATTCACTGTAAACTGTCCAGTGAGGGAGAGATTCCTAGAGCTCACAAGCTTCCTTTTATAAGGATTTCTCCTGATAGAGGCAGCAGGAGAACTTGCCCCACAAAGAGCACCGTTCACCCTCCAAATCACAGGCGTTTTCTGGAGTGTCATGCTCATTTGTTTGTTCAGTTGATAGATATTTATGGTGCTTACTGTGTGCCAAGGCCTTTCAGATTTGATGGGCTACAAACCAGTGGGTTCTTCAGAAACCAGCAGCCAGTTGAATTGATATCAGCATGGCAGGAAAACAGTACAAAAGAAGCATAAAATCCCTGTCCTGGGCGATCGTAACATCTTACCATCTTAAAATGGCTTTTTGGTGTTGAGAACGAAAACCAAAGCACTCTCACTTCTTCAGCAATGAGGTACCTCCCCTCCCCCAAGAAATTCATTTTCCTCAAAGAATGATCTTAAATGTTCAAAGCAGAAACTAGTTGTCTATGGGTTTCATCATAATTTTCCCATTCTTGCTATAAAGCTGTCATTTTCATAAAACAGGCAATTCCACACCTACCATATCCACTTTTAATATTTAAGTTTCTGGGCTTAAATAAAACTGCTTAACTCTTTAAAATACCCCATTTCATATTCATCTTAAGTTTCTTGTACTTTATCTTTTATCTGAATTTTAATTTTTGTTTAATATTGTTGCAGAAAGATTTACTGACAAGTGAAAGTGATGTTGGTTGTTTTGGGGAAGCTCTGTTCTGGTTTGGTTTCTAATTTACTTCCAAAATTTTCTACAGACATATGAACAAGTGGTTTTCTTTTTAAAAATATCAGAACTCTGGTAAAGAGATGAAGAGACTTGAGTCTGAGCCCTTATTCTGCCACTTTCTAGCAAGACAAAATAGCATATCACAGTGGTTCATGCAGGCCACCTGGGAGTCAGACAGACCTAAATTGGGAACCGCATTCTGCCCTCTCTCCTTTTCCCCATCTTTCTCCTCTGTAATCCTCTCCAGCTCCAAGCACGATTCTCAATGCCCCCAAATTTTCATATATAGGATCCACATTTTAAAAAGACAGTTGGAGTTCATATAGCCAAAGAAACCCTTCCCATTGCTTCGGTTTTTATTCTAATAACTAGCTGGGTGATGTTGGACCAATCTGTTAACTCATCTTTAGTGGAGTTGGGCTAGATAATCTCTAAACACCTCTCTGGCTCTAAAATTTAGTAACACTCTATACACTTTTTGGAAAACAAAATGTCTTAGAGGTTTGAATATACCTTATATAGTCCGGGAAGGATCAAACTCACTCTCCTTAGAGGCAGCTCAGGATCGTCTTTATTCCTTCTACTGAGCTAGGCCACTTTGGCCACGTCCAACTCTTTGCAATGCTGTGGGCTGTAACCCGCCAGGCTCCTCTGTCTATGGGATTCTCCAGAAAGAATACAGATGTGGCTGCCATTCCCTCCTGCAGGGGATCTTCCCAACCCAGGGACTGAATTCGTGTCTCTTACTCTGCTGTATTGGCAGGCAGATTCTTTACCACTAGTACCACCTGGGAAACCTCACTCTCCTTGAATTTTTAGGAGACTTTCCAATTCAGTCTTTTGTTTGTTTATTCATTCAACAAACATTACTCAATACGCACTAGGTGGCAGTCTTTATAACAGACACTAGGTTTTAAGATAAAATATAGTCTCTACTGCTGACGTGTCTATGGGAAGAGTACCAGGTAAACACTGGAATATAATAGCACATGCAGAAATATGGAGAAGAGTGGGAACTTCTGGAATACATCCTTATCTCATAAGAGGATGGGCATTTATAAACAAGGAAAGAGGTAGATTTTTTTTTGCCTTCCAATTCTCCTACCCCCTACCTCACCACACCCAAACACACATGCACACATATTCAACACAACAAACATGAAGACTCACTGTGTACAAAGCACTTTGACTTAGCAAAGTGTATAAATGAGAGAGGTATATTCCATTTTATCAAGTAGTTTATACCATATAAAGAGAGGTAAAAGACTGGTTCATAGTTGTCTGCACTGTTACATAGGCTGAGATAAGATAAGTAGGTCTAAAGGGATTCCTGAGACGAGAGAGCACTGTGAGTGGAGCATCAGGGATGGCTTGATGGAGAGGCTGACATTTCAAACACTCCTGTCTTCGCTCAGGCTGGCTGAGCAATTCCAGCCAAATATTGGGTATCTTATAACTACTGACCTTCAAAGTGAAATTTGCAACCTGGAGTAAAATCACTTCATATTTCTCCTTTTGAAAATGATCTCTTTCTTTTTCTACATGAACATGTAAAATATCTGATGTAAATTAGCAGTTTTGGCCAGAGGAAGCCTTTTTAACTGACTGCATACTTCAGTTTACCTGCATACTTCTACTTTCAGAAGCTGCTTTGTACGCTTACCAAGGGACAGTTGTATTTATTCCCAAGCTGGGTGTCATTTAATTAATATTATATAAAAGTGATGAAATATGAGAGAAAGAGAGAAGACAGGAGTTGTTATTTGTACAAAGTTAAACTGCTCTAGAAAGGCTAAATAAAGGTGAGTCATTAAAAATTGCTGTGAAATTGGAAGCAGATGAAAAAAGGTAATTTTTTTACTTTTGTGGAAAAGTAATTCAACAAACTACATTTAGCAGACCCACGCTTAAAGAAAAAAATGACTTTACATAAAAATATAGTTAAAACTTTGGAGAAACTCACAACATTGTAAAGCAATTATCCTCCAGTTAAAAAAAAAAGTCTATGTTACAGGTTTGCTGTAAAAATTAAAGTTGGTATATGTAAAGTAACCTAACATAATTACTCAATAAATATACAATAATTATCAATAAATGCTGTGCTATGCTTAGTCAGTCAGTTGTGTCCGGCTCCTTGCGACCCCATGGACTGTAGCCCCCAGGCTCCTCTGTCTATGGAAATTCTCCAGGCAACAATACTGGAGTGGGTTGCCATGCACTCCTCCAGAGGATCTTCCCAATCCACGGTTAGAACCCAGGTTTTCCTCATGGCAGACAGATTCTTTATCATCTGAGCCACCAGGGAAGTTCAATTATCAGTAAATAATAGCTACTCGAAAGAAAATAATAACTTTGGAGTGAAGTATGAATCATGTTTATGATTCCCTGCGTAAATTGACTTTCTCAACTGAATGTTTCAAATTGTGTAATGAGGTCTCTACTAACTCAACTCACTCTGAGTCCTTTTGTATTACTGCAGACTTTATTGGAGCCTTTAGAGTAACACTGTAGAAGTTCTTTGTTTTTAATGATGGTTCTGATATGTGCATTTATCATTCAGATTAAACTCCAGCACTCACAAAGCCAAAATAGCCATAGCACTATGAATTCTGAGAAAGAGGAAAGGAGATTCAGAGTCCCATCACAAACATTTCTTTCTCGTTTTACATTTTCTCCGTGAGTAATCTTTCCCACCTCTAGTTTTTTCCTGCATTCTCAATGACTGCCAAGTTATATTTTCTGTCTCACGTTCTCCACATCTTTCTTACTGACACCTGTACCTTTTCATCTGGTTTCATAAAGCCTTTGGCTGTTGATCACACTTTTAAACTGCATTATAATAGTCATCTAAACATGTTTGCTGGTGTAAATTAATGTCTTTTTCCACCTCCCCAAACAGAATTTCCGAATATCAACCTAGCCAATGAGCATGCATTACATGTAGAAAATATACATTATGGGAAAGTGAGCCAAAACAACATATCTAACAAACGTTAAGGTTTTATAGTTGCTAAGTCGGGTCTGACTCTTGCAATCCCATGGACTGTAGCAATCTGGGCCCTCTGTCCATGGGATTTCCCAGGTAAGAATACTAGAGTGGGTTGCCATTTCCTCCTCTGGGGGGGATCTTCTTGATCCAGGGATCAAGCCCACATTTCCTGCATTGCAGGCAGATTCTTTACCACTGAGCCACCAGGGAAGCCCTGTATTTAAGTTAGAGATTCATTAAAGCATTAGTTTGAAAGCAACTTAAAGTACCTAGGAAGATACTTTTATTAGTTTTGCTTCATGTAGTTCACTAATTCTTACACAGAACTATCTAGTCTGGATTAGCATTTGAAATAATTGTGTAAGTTTTATTTAGTTTGCTTTTTAAAATTTATTTCTTGTGTTTATCTCTAATTTTGGTGGGATTAATATTTTCTGAAGAAATCATACTTGTAAAGCTGCAGTCAATCCAGCAATTCCCCAATCAATCAGCAATTCCCCTAGGTCAGAACCTCCTAGGGGGAATTTTTTAAAGACAAAAAAATTAAGTTGCAACTCCAACCCGTTTAGACCTATGGAATCAGTAAGGTTGCTGGCAGGGCAATATTTACTTTTAAACTCTTCCTCCCCTCCTGAACTGTGACTTGTAATGGATTACAAGCACTATTATGCCCCCTATCACCATCTGGAGGAACTTAACTGAAATGCAGGTCCAAAATTTTGGGTAAGTTACTTTTTGAACAATATAACTTACCATTTTGACCAATTTGAGAGATATAGAAGCCATACAATGACACTGTTCTATACCGTTTCACTGTGTAACAAATATAGGGAAAGTAGTTAAATCAGAGAACTAAATTTGTAGATGTTCTGTGTAATTAATTTCCTCATATTAGTTCAGCTTCTCACTAACAGAAAAAAAAATAGAGCCAATGAAACAACATAGCTATACACATTCATCTCAGATTTGAGCAAAATTTCTGTCACAGTCCATCCCTGCTTCTCTCTCTCTCTGCCTTGCACTTTGAATTGTCTTCGATCACGGTGATACTTTTTAAACTGTGACTGGTTATAAAGAACATTGTCTTTTCCAGAGACTCACTGGCAAGAAGGTTAGTGGTTTTGGAAGTGTTTTTCTTGGCTGAACAGTGTTTTGGTTTCCTCAGCATTTCCCTCCCTGACTGCCTTTTGTCATTTGTCTAACATTCCCACATCCTTGATTTTCTTGCCCTAGCATCAGAGTTTTGACTGTTCAGCTGATGTTTGCCTGTTTCTCTCTGTGACTAGCTTTTCCCTGCTTCCTCTAAGTGGGCCAGTTCCAATTTGCATATTGAAACTTTTTCTTTCACCCTTCTTCCCATCTCAGTTTGTTCCTCCTGAGCTTTCCTGCTTAATACCTTTTGCAGGAATCCAAAGGCAAAAACAAACAATCTGTTTATTACTTAGAGAAAGGTTATTAACCTAAATTCCTCCAAGGACTGGATGAATACAGTAATGAGTCAAGCAGGCGAGTCGGGGGTTGGGGTGAAGGGCCAATAACAATTTGCTCAGCTGGATGTTGTATTGCTAGAATCAGGGCTAAGGGTGCCAGGCTACCCAGGGTTTTAACAGAAGACGGTAACCCAGAATTTTAAGTAGAACATCCTGACTTTTAAATGTTGGCATCTTATTTAGTTAATTTCAAAATCTTGTGAAAGGAAAAAAATAGTCATGGGTAGAAGATGGACTGCAATAACTTTTTGCACACTTTCACAGAAGTGATGCTGCCATCCCTATTCTTAGTGACCCCTCTGCCCCAGATATTTTCACTGTTGAGTATGTTCAGGTCACCTGCCGTAAGGAGGGCCACCAAGATTATAGGTGTTTAGATCTTCCCTGGGTGTTGTGTGTCTCCTCAGAGTTCATACATTGAAACCCTAACCCCCAGTGGTTGGGTATTAGGAGGAAGGGCCAATGGAGGTAATTAGGTTTACTGATGTCAGGAGAGCAGAGGCCCTCTGATGGGACTAGTGCCCTTATAAGGAGAGATTAGAGCTCTCTCCATGAGGTGAGGATGCAGCAGGAAGGTAGCTCTGCAAACCAGGAAGAGATGCCTCACTAGACGCCGAGTCTGCTGGCAGCTTGATCTTGAATTTTCCAATGTCTCCAGTAGCAGTGCTGTCTGTGACTCGGTGAGTAGGTTTTTATAATTCCAAGCTTCGGATTAGAAAGTCCCTGTGGCTGCCCACCTAAGGTATGTTTTCTACATTCCAATAAAGCTGTCACTGTGGTCTCCGTCAGCCTGGTGTCTCCATTGTTCTGCCTGTCTCTTACCTGGTTCAAATTTCTAGCAGAGAATGAGGTATAATTCCTAATCTCAGACATCAAATTTAGATTCTTTGAAATTAAATACACTTTAACTTGACTTGCTCAAGAAAAATCTTTCTTTCTGTGCAACTGCAAAGCATCCGTCTACAATGCAGGAGACCTGGGTTCGATCCCTGGGTCAGGAAGATCCCCTGGAGAAGGAAATGGCAACCCACTCCAGTACTCTTGCCTGGAAAATCCCATGGAGGGAGGAGCCTGTTAGGCTGCAGTCCGTGGGATTGCTACGAGTTGGACACGACTGAGTGACTTCACTAGAGATACAGGGAGGATTCTGGCCCTATCTTTTCTTTTGTGTCCCAAGAATGGTTTCAGCTCATCCCAGAGAGAAGGATCCCACAACCAGTTTTGTTTTGCTTTCAGGACTTAAAATCAGTGTTTGTATTTAAAATATCCTTCCAAGATCTTCTCTGTTTGGGGATCATATCTGGGTGTGTTATCCTGAAAGTGTTAGCTCCCTTGATAGTTTCTTCCTCCCAGTAAGTTGGTCAACTTGAGTCATCATACTTTATCTCTTCGATCTTAGATGAGACAGTAAGACCAGCCAATATTTTTCTCATCAAATGTCAACAAACGTCATCACAGATTAGTGTCAGAAACATTTGTTTTCTTCCAAATATTTTCATCATGTTCATACTCAGAGATGAAGAGAGAGGGGGGGAAAGCTAGTGTATAGTGTAGCTGAAATCCTAATCATGTTAATCAAAGCTAAGTTCCATTCAGTTGAATTCATTAAGAACCATGAAGATCATCATTAAGGCTTCTGCAAAGAAGAGAAAAAAGTCTGGGACTTTATGATGAAAATGGCAAGCTTCGAACTATAGAGAAAAAATAATATTTTTCCTATGTTGTCAGGATTTACCAAGGCTTAGCATGTGGCATTCATCACTGTCCACTAACCATATATTACAAGAAAAGATTTACTGTTGGATTTATCATTCTGACTCTGATATGCTAGAGGTTCTTCCCAAACCCATTCTGAATCTTGACCCTCAGCCAACACTTTTCATTATGACCTATGGAACCCTTACTCATTCAGGGATAAATTCTACCCTAACCTTTGCCTCTTTGGTCCTCCTGTAATTGAAATGTGTTTTCCCCATAACAGTATCATTTCAACAGTATCTTAGAGGCTTCCTTCTTTGAAAGGTGCCCTTTTGTCCATCTTGAGTCAGTTACTTAGGAAGAGAAATTAGCCAACTGTTATTACTACAGATACTTCCAGACTGTTGTTTTTAGTGCCATCACTCAGCAAAGTTCATCTTCTTGAAAATGGAAACAATATCTTGGAGAGGTACTATCCTCCTGGAATGCACCAATCTTATCCAGAGACTTCAGTACTTATGTTTCTTCTTTACCCTACTCCATTCAAGGGTCTTCTGGGTAGCAACATCTGTGCTGATGGTCTCTAACATCTTGGATGTGCTTGTTTTCAGCTCTAGTGATCTGTCTTAATTTGGGCCTTTGCTCTATCTAGTATCACTCCCTTTCTCTTTCTAATCTCCCAGACTACATTTCAGCCTCTATAAGTTTTTTTTTTCCCCAGTTCATCCAAACAGTTGTCATCTCCCTTCCCTGAACACCTATAGTGCTTAGCTTCTGTCTTTTTTCTGTCTCTTACTGTGTGCCTGCCTTATGTCAGAATCATTCATGTTCTGCTGTCCCCAGTATCTCATCAGGGGCAGGAAGACAGATGTGTGGCCGAGTCAGACTAGTTTGACTTTATTTTTTCAATATTTATGTATCATTTATTTGTTTAGTTGAGGCATATGGATTCTTTAGATGTGGCATGGCATGTGGGCTCAGTAGTTGTAGCGTACGTGGTCGTAGTTTTCCCTACGTGGGATCTTAGTTCCCCAACCAGGGATGGAATCCTTGTCCCTTGACTGCTGGGTGGATACTTAACCACTGGAACATGAAGGAAGTCCCTCAGTTCAATTCAGTCGCTTAGTCGTGTCCGACTCTGCGACCCCATGAATCGCACCACGCCAGGCCTCCCTATTCATCACTGTCTCTCGGAGTTCACTCAGACTCACATCCATCGAGTCCATGATGCCATCCAGCCATCTCATCCTCGGTCGTCCCCTTCTCCTCCTGCCCCCAATCCCTCCCAGCATCAGAGTCTTTTCCAATGAGTCAACTCTTCGCATGAGGTGGCCAAAGTACTGGAGTTTCAGCTTGAGCATCATTCCTTCCAAAGAAATCCCAGGGTTGATCTCCTTCAGAATGGACTGGTTGGATCTCCTTGCAGTCCCAGGGACTCTCAAGAGTCTTCTCCAACACCACAGTTCAAAAGCATCAGTTCTCCCTGGTTTGACTTTAAATGTCAACCACTCTGCTTAATGGCTTTGTGGTCTTTGACAACTTATTCAAACTATTTAGGCCATAGTGATTTTGGTCTTTTCTGAAAGTTGAGGGCAATAGTATCTACTTTTATGAATTGATTCTGAGGATTAAATGGAAAAATACATGCAAAGCACCTAACTGTTTTGTTAGACAGCGATCAGAAACTGAAGGGAAGTTATTATTCCTACATACTTGAAGAAAGAGTATGTTACTGATCCTTGTTGTTATTCAGTGGCCAAGAAGTTGTGTATGACTCTCTGCAACCCCATAGACTGCAGCATGCCAGGCTTCCCTGTCCTTCACTATCTCCAAGAGTTTGTTCAAACTCATGTCCATTGAGTTGGTGAGGCCAACCAACCATCTCATCTTTGGTCACCCTCTTCTTATCCTGCCCTCCATCTTTCCCAGCATCAGGGTCGTTTCCAGTGACTCAGTTCTTCACATCATGTGGCCAGAGTATTGGAGCTTTGGCTTCAGCATCAGTCCTTCCACTGAATAGAGTTGATTTCCTTTAGGACTGACTGGTTTGATCTCCTTGCTGTCCAAGGAACTCTGAGTTTTACTTATTCTTACCCTCCACACTTAGTGCCTTACCCAGCAGATATTATGGTTAATATTTATTAAATAGTTAAATGAAAAAGTGAATTAATTGAAAGACACATCCTGGCAAAGAACTATTTTATTTCTTAATAAAAAATAACACATTAAAAATAGAAGATACAGATTAAGTTATTAGTGTTGCCTTCTATATTGGTTTCCTCAGTTCAGTTCAGTCACTCAGTTGTGTCCGACTCTTTGCGACCTCATGAACTGCAGCACGCCAGGCCTCCTTGTCCATCACTAACTCCCGGAGTCCACCCAAATCCATGTCCATTGAGTCGGTGATGCCATCCAACTATCTCATCTTCTGTCATCCCCTTCTCCTCTGGCCCTCAATCTTTTCCAGCATCAGGGTCTTTTCAAATGAATCAGTTGTCTGCATCAGGTTGCCAAAGTATTGGAGTTTCATCTTCAGCATCAGTCCCTCCAATGAACACCGAGGACTGATCTCCTTTAGAATGGACTGGTTGGATCTCCTTGCAGGCCAAGGGACTCTTGAGAGTCTTCCCCAACATCACAGTTCAAAAGCATTAATTCTTTGGCACTCAGCTTTCTTTATAGTCCAACTCTCACATGCATGACTACTGGAAAAACCATAGCCTTGACTAGACAGACTTTTGTTGGCAAAGTAATTCTGCTTTTTAATATGCTGTCTAGGTTGGTCATAACTTTCCTTTCAAGGAGCAAGTGTCTTTTAATTTCATGCCTGCAATCACCATCTGCAGTAATTTTGGAGCCCCAAAAAATAAAGTCAGCCACTGTTCCCAGTGTTTCCCCATCTATTTGCCATGAAGTGATGGGACCGGATGCCATGATCTTTGTTTTCTGAATGTTGAGCTTTAAGCCAACATTTTCACTCTCCTCTTTCACCTTCAGCAAGAGGGTCCTTAGTTCCTCTTCACTTTCTGCTATAAGGATGGTGTCATCTGCATATCTGAGGTTATTGATATTTTTCCCAGCAATCTTTTGGTTTCCTAGGCCTGCTATAACAAAGTACCGTAGCTTAGAGAATAGAAATTTATTGTCTGATAGTTTTGGAGGCCAGAAGTCTGATGAGGGTTTGTTTCCTTCTTGGGGCTCTGAGAAAATGAGCTGCTCGGGCCCCTCTCCTAGCTTCTGGTGGTTTACTGGCAATTCTGATTTGTTGGTCTACAGAAGCATCGCCTCATTTCTACCTTCATCATCACATGACAATCTTCCTATGTCCCCACATTGTCTTTCCTCTGTACATACCTGTCTCTTGTGTCTATACCACCCCCTACCTTTAAAATAAGGATGTAGTCATACTGGGCTAGGGCCCACCCTAATGACATCATCATAACTGAATTGTCTGCAAAGACTTTATCTCCAAATAAGGTCCCATTTACTGACAATGGGGTATTGAACATCAACATCCTTTTAGGAACACAATTCAGCCCATCCATCACAGTTTCTGATTTATAGAATTGTAATATATACAGGGAGCAAGACCAAGATAAGAATAACTAATAAGCTATATAAAAAAGAATATAGTCAATTATTAAACTGAATTTCATAAACCACTAAGTGGACTTCCCAGGTGGCTCAGTGATAAAGAATCTGCCTAAAATGAAGGAGATACAGGTTTGATCCCTGGGTTGGGAAGGTCCCCTGGAGAAGGAAATGGCAACCCACTCCTGCATTCTTTGCCTGGGAAATCCCTGGCAGGCTACAGTCCATGGGATTGCAAAAGTCAGACACGGCTGAGCAACTAAACAACAGCAAAACCCCCCTAAGTATTCTAAACTTAATAAAAATAATGGTTTTCAGGATCAAGGAAAACTTCGTGGACAAAGGGTCATCTGAAGGTGGAGTCTTTCCTTAAATAAATATTTCTAAATAATCATATTTTCTACATATTGTTACTGGCTAACATTTTGAAATAGCTTTAGATTGCTCGAGCTAATGAGACAGCTCAAACAATAGGATCAGGCTGCTAATGTGGCACGCAGTAAATGTGTGTTGCAAGAAAGAAGTTTCCAGGGAACAAGAATTGCTATGGTAACCTGATATATCATTAAAAATGTAATGAATAAATATCAACAGGGTCTCAGATTCATCACACAGAAAAAAACTTCAAGACTGGGATAACTAAGTAGTTCTCATGCTGATTGTTCAGTGCTTTGTTCGCTAAATCAGAGTGATTGTACATTAGCAAAAAAAAGTAGTAATATTCAAATAATCCAGGGCTCCATAAGGTGCCTAAAAACTCCTTCAGTATAACCTTCTGATTTAAATCACTGCCATTTCCCTCAAAATATTAATTTTAGCTGTAAGAAATAGTCATGATAATAGACCTGATTATATGCTTTTCAAAAGGAAATATTTTGCCAACTCTTAAGAGTACAATAGACATTGTAGTATCTTGGTATTCAGTGTGGAGTTAGGAAGGAGATCTTTTTCTTAGAGCTCTCTCCTACTGTTATAGGATCCACCTTTCATACCCCACTTCTTCTCTCACCCCCCCCATGTGTCCCAAGAATGGTTTCAGCTCATCCCAGAGAGAAGGATCCCACAACCAGTTTTGTTTTGCTTTCAGGACTTAAAATCAGTGTTTGTATTTAAAATATCCTTCCAAGATCTTCTCTGTTTGGGGATCATATCTGGGTGTGTTATCCTGAAAGTGTTAGCTCCCTTGATAGTTTCTTCCTCCCAGTAAGTTGGTCAACTTGAGTCATCATACTTTATCTCTTCTGATCTTAGATGAGACAGTAAGACCAGCCAATATTTTTCTCATCAAATGTCAACAAACGTCATCACAGATTAGTGTCAGAAACATTTGTTTTCTTCCAAATATTTTCATCATGTTCATACTCAGAGATGAAGAGAGAGGGGGGGAAAGCTAGTGTATAGTGTAGCTGAAATCCTAATCATGTTAATCAAAGCTAAGTTCCATTCAGTTGAATTCATTAAGAACCATGAAGATCATCATTAAGGCTTCTGCAAAGAAGAGAAAAAAGTCTGGGACTTTATGATGAAAATGGCAAGCTTCAAACTATAGAGAAAAAATAATATTTTTCCTATGTTGTCAGGATTTACCAAGGCTTAGCATGTGGCATTCATCACTGTCCACTAACCATATATTACAAGAAAAGATTTACTGTTGGATTTATCATTCTGACTCTGATATGCTAGAGGTTCTTCCCAAACCCATTCTGAATCTTGACCCTCAGCCAACACTTTTCATTATGACCTATGGAACCCTTACTCATTCAGGGATAAATTCTACCCTAACCTTTGCCTCTTTGGTCCTCCTGTAATTGAAATGTGTTTTCCCCATAACAGTATCATTTCAACAGTATCTTAGAGGCTTCCTTCTTTGAAAGGTGCCCTTTTGTCCATCTTGAGTCAGTTACTTAGGAAGAGAAATTAGCCAACTGTTATTACTACAGATACTTCCAGACTGTTGTTTTTAGTGCCATCACTCAGCAAAGTTCATCTTCTTGAAAATGGAAACAATATCTTGGAGAGGTACTATCCTCCTGGAATGCACCAATCTTATCCAGAGACTTCAGTACTTATGTTTCTTCTTTACCCTACTCCATTCAAGGGTCTTCTGGGTAGCAACATCTGTGCTGATGGTCTCTAACATCTTGGATGTGCTTGTTTTCAGCTCTAGTGATCTGTCTTAATTTGGGCCTTTGCTCTATCTAGTATCACTCCCTTTCTCTTTCTAATCTCCCAGACTACATTTCAGCCTCTATAAGTTTTTTTTTTCCCCAGTTCATCCAAACAGTTGTCATCTCCCTTCCCTGAACACCTATAGTGCTTAGCTTCTGTCTTTTTTCTGTCTCTTACTGTGTGCCTGCCTTATGTCAGAATCATTCATGTTCTGCTGTCCCCAGTATCTCATCAGGGGCAGGAAGACAGATGTGTGGCCGAGTCAGACTAGTTTGACTTTATTTTTTCAATATTTATGTATCATTTATTTGTTTAGTTGAGGCATATGGATTCTTTAGATGTGGCATGGCATGTGGGCTCAGTAGTTGTAGCGTACGTGGTCGTAGTTTTCCCTACGTGGGATCTTAGTTCCCCAACCAGGGATGGAATCCTTGTCCCTTGACTGCTGGGTGGATACTTAACCACTGGAACATGAAGGAAGTCCCTCAGTTCAATTCAGTCGCTTAGTCGTGTCCGACTCTGCGACCCCATGAATCGCACCACGCCAGGCCTCCCTATTCATCACTGTCTCTCGGAGTTCACTCAGACTCACATCCATCGAGTCCATGATGCCATCCAGCCATCTCATCCTCGGTTGTCCCCTTCTCCTCCTGCCCCGAATCTCTCCCAGCATCAGAGTCTTTTCCAATGAGTCAACTCTTCGCATGAGGTGGCCAAAGTACTGGGGTTTCAGCTTTAGCATCATTCCTTCCAAAGAAATCGCAGGGCTGATCTCCTTCAGAATGGACTGGTTGGATCTCCGTGCAGTCCCAGGGACTCTCAAGAGTCTTCTCCAACACCACAGTTCAAAAGCATCAGTTCTCCCTGGTTTGACTTTAAATGTCAACCACTCTGCTTAATGGCTTTGTGGTCTTTGACAACTTATTCAAACTATTTAGGCCATAGTGATTTTGGTCTTTTCTGAAAGTTGAGGGCAATAGTATCTACTTTTATGAATTGATTCTGAGGATTAAATGGAAAAATACATGCAAAGCACCTAACTGTTTTGTTAGACAGCGATCAGAAACTGAAGGGAAGTTATTATTCCTACATACTTGAAGAAAGAGTATGTTACTGATCCTTGTTGTTATTCAGTGGCCAAGAAGTTGTGTATGACTCTCTGCAACCCCATAGACTGCAGCATGCCAGGCTTCCCTGTCCTTCACTATCTCCAAGAGTTTGTTCAAACTCATGTCCATTGAGTTGGTGAGGCCAACCAACCATCTCATCTTTGGTCACCCTCTTCTTATCCTGCCCTCCATCTTTCCCAGCATCAGGGTCGTTTCTAGTGACTCAGTTCTTCACATCATGTGGCCAGAGTATTGGAGCTTTGGCTTCAGCATCAGTCCTTCCACTGAATAGAGTTGATTTCCTTTAGGACTGACTGGTTTGATCTCCTTGCTGTCCAAGGAACTCTGAGTTTTACTTATTCTTACCCTCCACACTTAGTGCCTTACCCAGCAGATATTATGGTTAATATTTATTAAATAGTTAAATGAAAAAGTGAATTAATTGAAAGACACATCCTGGCAAAGAACTATTTTATTTCTTAATAAAAAATAACACATTAAAAATAGAAGATACAGATTAAGTTATTAGTGTTGCCTTCTATATTGGTTTCCTCAGTTCAGTTCAGTCACTCAGTTGTGTCCGACTCTTTGCGACCTCATGAACTGCAGCACGCCAGGCCTCCTTGTCCATCACTAACTCCCGGAGTCCACCCAAATCCATGTCCATTGAGTCGGTGATGCCATCCAACTATCTCATCTTCTGTCATCCCCTTCTCCTCTGGCCCTCAATCTTTTCCAGCATCAGGGTCTTTTCAAATGAATCAGTTGTCTGCATCAGGTGGCCAAAGTATTGGAGTTTCATCTTCAGCATCAGTCCCTCCAATGAACACCGAGGACTGATCTCCTTTAGAATGGACTGGTTGGATCTCCTTGCAGGCCAAGGGACTCTTGAGAGTCTTCCCCAACATCACAGTTCAAAAGCATTAATTCTTTGGCACTCAGTTTTCTTTATAGTCCAACTCTCACATGCATGACTACTGGAAAAACCATAGCCTTGACTAGACAGACTTTTGTTGGCAAAGTAATTCTGCTTTTTAATATGCTGTCTAGGTTGGTCATAACTTTCCTTTCAAGGAGCAAGTGTCTTTTAATTTCATGCCTGCAATCACCATCTGCAGTAATTTTGGAGCCCCAAAAAATAAAGTCAGCCACTGTTCCCAGTGTTTCCCCATCTATTTGCCATGAAGTGATGGGACCAGATGCCATGATCTTTGTTTTCTGAATGTTGAGCTTTAAGCCAACATTTTCACTCTCCTCTTTCACCTTCAGCAAGAGGGTCCTTAGTTCCTCTTCACTTTCTGCTATAAGGATGGTGTCATCTGCATATCTGAGGTTATTGATATTTTTCCCAGCAATCTTTTGGTTTCCTAGGCCTGCTATAACAAAGTACCGTAGCTTAGAGAATAGAAATTTATTGTCTGATAGTTTTGGAGGCCAGAAGTCTGATGAGGGTTTGTTTCCTTCTTGGGGCTCTGAGAAAATGAGCTGCTCGGGCCCCTCTCCTAGCTTCTGGTGGTTTACTGGCAATTCTGATTTGTTGGTCTACAGAAGCATCGCCTCATTTCTACCTTCATCATCACATGACAATCTTCCTATGTCCCCACATTGTCTTTCCTCTGTACATACCTGTCTCTTGTGTCTATACCACCCCCTACCTTTAAAATAAGGATGTAGTCATACTGGGCTAGGGCCCACCCTAATGACATCATCATAACTGAATTGTCTGCAAAGACTTTATCTCCAAATAAGGTCCCATTTACTGACAATGGGGTATTGAACATCAACATCCTTTTAGGAACACAATTCAGCCCATCCATCACAGTTTCTGATTTATAGAATTGTAATATATACAGGGAGACAAGACCAAGATAAGAATAACTAATAAGCTATATAAAAAAGAATATAGTCAATTATTAAACTGAATTTCATAAACCACTAAGTGGACTTCCCAGGTGGCTCAGTGATAAAGAATCTGCCTAAAATGAAGGAGATACAGGTTTGATCCCTGGGTTGGGAAGGTCCCCTGGAGAAGGAAATGGCAACCCACTCCTGCATTCTTTGCCTGGGAAATCCCTGGCAGGCTACAGTCCATGGGATTGCAAAAGTCAGACACGGCTGAGCAACTAAACAACAGCAAAACCCCCCTAAGTATTCTAAACTTAATAAAAATAATGGTTTTCAGGATCAAGGAAAACTTCGTGGACAAAGGGTCATCTGAAGGTGGAGTCTTTCCTTAAATAAATATTTCTAAATAATCATATTTTCTACATATTGTTACTGGCTAACATTTTGAAATAGCTTTAGATTGCTCGAGCTAATGAGACAGCTCAAACAATAGGATCAGGCTGCTAATGTGGCACGCAGTAAATGTGTGTTGCAAGAAAGAAGTTTCCAGGGAACAAGAATTGCTATGGTAACCTGATATATCATTAAAAATGTAATGAATAAATATCAACAGGGTCTCAGATTCATCACACAGAAAAAAACTTCAAGACTGGGATAACTAAGTAGTTCTCATGCTGATTGTTCAGTGCTTTGTTCGCTAAATCAGAGTGATTGTACATTAGCAAAAAAAAGTAGTAATATTCAAATAATCCAGGGCTCCATAAGGTGCCTAAAAACTCCTTCAGTATAACCTTCTGATTTAAATCACTGCCATTTCCCTCAAAATATTAATTTTAGCTGTAAGAAATAGTCATGATAATAGACCTGATTATATGCTTTTCAAAAGGAAATATTTTGCCAACTCTTAAGAGTACAATAGACATTGTAGTATCTTGGTATTCAGTGTGGAGTTAGGAAGGAGATCTTTTTCTTAGAGCTCTCTCCTACTGTTATAGGATCCACCTTTCATACCCCACTTCTTCTCTCACCCCCCCCCCCATTTAACAACTCATTTAATCCCTAAGATGAATCTTGCTGTTTATTTCAGCTTATTGCACCTGTCTCTGAAGAGATGAGGCAGTGTTAAACAAGATCCAGTGTCTCGGGTAGAAGATGTGGAAGGCACAGCTTGGAACACGTGACTTCTGTAAGTGCTTTCTCTGGGATTCACTTTTTGGATCTCTCGTGATATCTGTACTTATAGTCTTAGTTTCTTTATACCCATTTCCCATGAAAGTAATGTGGTGATATTACCAGTGGTCTATATGTCCCTGGGATGCCCCTCCCATCAGAAGGCCTTTGCATAGACCATTCCCTCTCTCTGGAAAACTGTCCTTTAGATTGTATCTTGTCCTTCAGAGTGCAACTTCAGCTTTACTTTCTCACATAGTTCTTCACCTGATTGATCACGTTCCCTTTCTATAGGGTCTCATAGCATGCATACCTTTTGTTCATAATAATTATGGTGGCACCTGTATGACAGTCTGATTAAAGGAAGAGCCATTATGGAACTACTAAGTATTTTTACTCACTACTATGTTTCCAACTCTGGTTCAGTGACACTGACAAACCGAGGCAGAATATTAAAAAGCAGAGACATTACTTTGCCTTCAAAAGTCTGCATAGTCAAAGCTATGGTTCTTCCAGTAGTCATCTATGAATGTGAGAGCTGTACAATAAAAAACACTGAGCACCAAATAACTGATGTCTTTGAATTGTGATGCTGGAGAAGACTCTTGAGAGTGCCTTAGACTGTAAGGAGATCAAACCAGTCAATCCTAAAGAAACCCTGAATATTCATTAGAAGGACTGATGCTAGACCTGAAATTCCCAGTACTTTGGCCACCTGATGCAAAGAGCCAACTCATTGGAAAAGACCCTGATGCTGGGAAAGATTGAAGGCAGGAGGAGAAGGGGATGACAGAGGATGAAATGGTTGGATGACATCACCAACTCAATGGAAATGAGTTTGAACGAACGCTGGGAGATGATGAAGGACAGGGAAGCCTGGTGTGATGCAGTCTATGGGGTCACAAAAATCGTACATGACTGAGCAATTGAACAACAAGAATATAGACAGTCTCAACACATGTTTATTGGATAAATTAATGAATAGCTTGTGTTTCCTGGATTACACTTAAGAATTTCTGACTTAGCTATGCTTGCATCCAAGAAGGATTCCCTTTCATGTTTGCACTGGCACAGTGTGCTGGCAATTAGCATGCTGTGGTCTCACAGTCTACAGTGATATCATTAATGACTGCTGAAAATGCAAACTCTTGTGCTCTTATTTGGGGTAGTGTATTTTGTAAATTGAATTGCTCAGTTATAATACCACTGTCCTTGCTGGTGTGTATTGTTCATAGTATAGTACACACAGTTGTTGATGTAATGTAGCCAGGAATTTCTAAGGAGAAGAATGCTAAGCTTTAAAATGGCTTTTGAGATACTGAATGATTACCACTGTGAATGCAGCTGAAAAAAAATGGTAATAGATATGCAGAAACACTTTGCAGTGCAGTTAGTTCTTTAGGATTCAGAGGCCATGTCAGTATTTGGCAGGAAAGATTAATGTCACAGACCTTATAGGCTTAAGAGGTGAGAAGTGATGGTATATTTTCCTTCTTTGGTATAGTGTTTTGGAATCTCAGAGAAATAGAAGAAATGTTCTCTGTCTTCAAGAAGCTCAAAATCTAGTTGGGATAAGGTCCATGCTAAAGTATAAAGCAAATCTCAATTTCTGACAATATGGTAAAACACACAGGCGTGCACACACATGCACATAGAGCATTCTTCCATAGCCACTATTATAAGCAAGAGACAACATCACCCCCGTGATCTACAGGGTCCTGTACAATCTGAATACCAACCCCTCTTGCTTCTCTGAAAACACTTTTTACTGTTCTTTTCCTCTTTTGCCCCTTTCTGGTCAACTCATCGGTTCTTCCTCAGGGTCTTTGCACTTACTGGTCCCTTCCCATGACATGCTCTTCCGCCCGAGAAGTGCAGAGCCGGTGTCCTCAAATCCTTTAAAACCTGACTCAGTCACCTTCTCAATGAAGCCTACTTTGCCCACTCTATTTAAAACTGCAGCATCAGGGAATTCCTTGGCAGTCCAGCAGTTAGGAGTCCGTGCTTCCGCTGCAGGGGACACAAGTTTGATCCTTGGTCAGGGAACTAAGATCTCTTAAGCCATGATCCATGGCCAAAAGCAAAGAACAGCAACATCAGCGAGTCTCACTGCCCACAGCACGCCTCCCTTTATTTCTCTCCAGTGCATTTTGTGCCATGTAATGATACTGTATCATCTTATCTTCCGCTGGCCTCCCCTCTAGAATGTTAAGCTCACTTCAGAGCAGAGACTTATCTATTTTCTCATTTCTGGGCCTCTAGTGTATATAGAACAAAGCCTAATACATAGCAGGAGCTAGTATTTGTTGAATGAATGAGGGCACTGCAAAGGATAGGAGGGGAAAGTATTAATACCCGGGCTATAGAGTTAAAGGCTCCATCTCTACCATTCACTTGCTGGGTTTTTCCAAGCACAACAGTTAGCCTCTGTGAACCTCACTGGTAAAACGAAGAATATCACCACCCCCAACTCATTACTTCCTAGGATTTTTCTTGTATGTGCCACCTGGTCTTTAATTACAGAAGTGAGACTAGTCATCTCTGTTATTCTACTGGTGGCCTTGTTGATGGCATACAACAGACGCTTAGTAGGTAACAGCTGTTGTTATCAGAAAGGCTTTCTGGAGGAGTCAGTTTAGATAGAGACTTGAAAGAGGTATCAGCAGAATGATGCATGGGGGCTGAATGAGATAATGAATGTTAAGTCTAAGGACAGAGCTTGCCTATATTAGGGGCTTGATCCCAGTGGTAGAATATTTGCTGTTCTCACAGTGCTGAAGGACATGGCCTACATTGCACAGAAAGGAGAGTTGGAATAGGCTAAGAATCTCTGAGCCATGTGGAGACAACAAGGTGAAGGAGATGTGGGAAACTGAGACCATCTCAGGAGGTCATGACATGACCAAATATTGGGTGGGGAAAATTATTTCTTTAAATACATGTGGATGTTTGGAGTTGTGAAAACCAACTCATAAAGACTGGCAAGTGGTGATAAGTAGCTTGCTGAGGGTACTGGAAATGTTCTTTACCTCAATCTGGTTGGTGGTTACAGTGATGAATACATATGTTAATTCATGAAGCTGTACATTTTACAATGTGTTAAAATTCATCAAATTATATACTTAACCATATGGAATGTATGCTTCAATAAAAAATGAAGTTGTGTCTATGTGTATATGCATGTGTGTGTATGTGCATGTGAGTGTATAATCCCATGGAAACTTGCTTCACAGTGATGAGGTGATGATGATATGGATGGCGATGCAAATCTGCAAGAGAAGAGAGATTCAGGCAAGAACTTTATCAGTGATGAGTAATACGGAGAACTTGAACTTGAGAGGCCAGAAACATTGTGGCGCCACTGTCTGTGCTAGACAAGGAAGGAAAAGATGTTTGCTGGGCTGAGGAGGGAGGCAGGGGAGGTTCAGAGGAGTTTTGGGGTCATTTGGTGTTGAGTCATCACATGGCAAACTGTGAAGCTGCTTAAAGGAAGAGAGTTCTCTTTCAACTTAAAAGAACTGATAGCGTTGCAGACCCTGGAAATGTCTACTCTGAGCCGACACAGTGAGTTATAAAATCTCCTTGTGACAGTTGGAGGGATTTTTTAATATCACAAAGGAATGTGGGAGAGCTCTAGAAATTCTAGCTTTCCAAAGTAAAATACACAGAACCAAATATCCATAGGAAAACTTTGATGAACATGTTGAAGCTGATTCTCTTGTATGGAAGCGTAGAATGACAAGACTGAAAAGGATGTGGTTCAGTAGTCTCCCTTTCTAAAAGCTAACCCATAGTGACATAGTTGGTTCATTTAACCTAAATAGAACTTAAATTTACAAAGTAAACTGCTTCTTGACTCCTTCACTCCCTCGTTCCTTCCTTTTACCCCCTTTCCTTCCTTCCTTTCTTCCTTCCTTCCTTTTCTTCCCCTCCTTCCTTTCTTTTTCAAATTAGGAAGGCATGTTTAATAATTCCCTGAACAACAGGATGAATAATTATTTTTTTATATATTAAGAAATTATATATATTTTAGTTTACACTAGTCAATAAATTGTTATTCAGATTGGATTATTTAATATGTTGAAATTTATTCTGAGTTATTTATCTAAATGGAACTATGAAGTAAAATAGCATATTTGTTTTCTGTGTACACAATTGCCTTAAAATGAGCAATAAGATTATTTTAGGGTCAATAGCACCTTCACAAAAGGAAAGCAGAAACATTAATATTATAATCCTGGATAAGCTGTTCAAACAAACACACCAGCACACTTTAATTTCTTTAATTCACACTAAATTGTTAGGAAAATTACTCATGTTCACAGCAGGGGTTCTTACTTCTGGGTCTGTAAAACTAAAACAAAAAGAAATGACATGGAAATATTGGGAGAAAAGTCAACAATTAACATTTTCAAACTTAACCTAGTCATCATCAATTAAACAACCAAGAAGGTGAGTCAGTTTTGAGATGGATCTTAGAACATTTTCAATTAAAGGAAGCAAATTCATTTTCATCTTTTAGTTATATCTAAGGTGCAATTGAAATTCTAAAATATTATTTTTGAATTTAGGCCTTTTGACTAAAATGTATTAATTCATGACAGTATATTAAGACTTATGGTACTTTTCCTTTTTATTTCAAGAATCAAAATGTAAGAATGATTATTATCACCTTTTAGTGAAATAGAATATATTAAGTGAAAGAATTGACATTTTCCTCTCTGTGTAAGTGCATCTGGGGAAAGAATTTGAAAATTCTTGTACCTTGAGCTCATATGGAGTCTGCCCCTTAGTGGACTTTTCTCTGTTTGTTGTATTCCCACATGTGAATCATTTTTGACCTCTAAATCAGGAATGAAAAGAAAACAGGAATGGGGAGATGTGTTTTCTCTTTGATCCATTCTGTGATCATAAAGGAAACTGGGAATATGGAAATGCGCTTTCTCTTTGATGCAGGTTTTGATCAGCATATTTATAAGCAGCACAGGGAGTTCTTGCGGAGAAATAGAAATGGGAGAAATCTCCCACCCTGGCACATCTGTGGTTCCAATGTATCTGACATGATTATAGAAAGTGCAGATGAGCTCAGCTTTCATGGTGGAGTTAAATCAGATAGTCAACAAGTATTTATTGAACATCCACAGGGGTGGATAACTTTGAACTGTACCCCAGACACATACCGTAACCTCTCACAACTCAGCTCTCTGGGGTAGGAGATTTAAGTATGGCAAAGAGCTCATAGTGGCAAATATTGTTATTTATCTGTAATCCAAAAACTGGCCTTAAATCTGATATCAAGCCATCCTAGCTGTGGTCACACTCACAGAGTTGGAATAAAAATTCATCCATATCTTAGGAAGCCCATACCTGTAATATCGTGTTTATCATTTTCAAGTTCTTCAGCTCTCAACATCAAATGGAAATCTCACTGTTAGTGATCTTGGTTGCACTCCTAGAAACTCAAAGTGCGCCAGTGACAATAGATTTATAATAGGATTTAGTGACTCCATCATCTCTGCCTGTTTTCCTTCCTTCATTTATTCATTTTTGTGGCTACTCACCTCCCCAAAACAGAGCTCTAAATGCATATCCAACTTTGTTGTTATGGTTATTAACTCTCACACTCAGTCAGGTCAGAAATCCCCCTGGGGCCTTGTCACCTTGGTGTCTGGGAGGAGTTGCTTGATTTGGGAATTTCATTCTCTCCTCCTCTTTCCCAGAGTGAAAATCCAATCAAAGGGCAGGGTGGCATGGAGCAATGCTTCCCACACCTTAACGATGATCTCAATTTTCTAGGGATTTTTTTCTTTAAATAAAAGAAGTCCCTAGGCCCCATCTCTGGACACTGGGTCTGGGATGAATTCTAATGATGGACCTGATTTGGGAAATATCACTTTCCTCTCCCTGATGACTCAGATGGTAAAGAATCTGCCTGCAGTGTGGAAGACCCAGATTCAATCCTTGGGTCAGGAAGATCCTCTGCAGAAGAAACTGGCAACCCACTCCAGTATTCTTGCCCAGAGAATCCCAAGGACAGAGAACCCTGGAGGGCTACAGTCCTTGGGGTCACTTGAACTTGACTGAGTGACCAACACACACACACACACACACACACACACACACACACACACTCACACACTTTCCTTTAGAGGTGGCCACTCGAGTGTGGTCTGCAGACCAGCAGCCTCAGCCTCACCTGGGGGCTTGTTGGAAGTGCAGAATCTTGAGCCTCACCCCAGATCTTCAACATCAGTCAGAATCAGCATGTTAACCAGCTTTCCATGCAGAAGCATGTGAAAGTTTGAGAAATTCTTCTGTGAAGAACTCTGACTCTGAAGCAAAAAGCTAGATTGTGCCCTCAAAATTGCTAGTGATCTAGGAAATGTGCTTTACTTTCCCTACTCATTTCCTATAGTAAAGAGAGAAATGGGGAGAAACGGAGATGGCTTAAGTACCTTGTTTTACAAGAGTCTAATGAGTTTTAAAGAGTTTTTTTTTTTAGCAACAACTTTACATTAGAAGATAATCAAGACAAATGAAAATCTCAGGGTGTGATATATTCAATGTGTATATGTGTGATGGGTATAGCATGTGTGTGTATGTGTGGTGTGTATGCTATGTATGTGCATGTATATGTGTGTTGCTGTGTATGGTATGTGTGTGTGGTGTTTATGGTATGCACATGTGTATGCATGCATGTGTACGTGTGGTGTGTATATGTATGCGTGGTGTGTATGGTATGTGTGTGTGGTATGTACATGTGTATGTATGCATGTGTGTGTGGTGTGTGTGCATGTGTGGTGTGTATGATGTGTATGTGTGTGCGTTATGTATTGTGTGTGCATGCACATGCATGCATGTATGTGTGCTATATGTATATGGTACGTGTGTATTTGTATGTGTGTGTGTGTGCTGTGTGTGGTATGTATGTGTGTGTGGATGTGATGTGTATATTTTTGTGCGTGGTGTTGGGGAAGTAATGACTCCATGCCCTACGGTATTAGTGTGCTAGGGCTGCGTAGCCAAGTCCCCCACACTGGGTGCCTAGACAACAGAAGTGCGGGTCCCACAGGATGGGGACCAGAAGTCTGAGTCAGGGCTCCGTCAGTGGAGCTGGCTGGTTCTGAGGGCTCCGAGGAAGGGGTCTGCTCTCACTACCTCTTCTCCTTGCTCTGGCATCATAGCTGCAGTCTCTCAGGACATTCTCTCTCTTTGAATGTCTGTCCCCAAATTTCCCCTTTTCATAAAGACACCAGTCCTACTGAATTAGGGCCCAGCCTTACGTCATCACTTTAATGATTACTTCTATAAAGGCCCTGTCTGCAAAAGAGGTCACATCTGAGATACTGAGGGTTAGGATCTCAACATGTAAATTTAGGGGAGACACAGTTCAACCAGTAACATCCAAAATAGTAGCAGACTACAACTAAGGAGGGGGACACGGGGTCCCCACATCACCCTCTCTGTCCTCCCCACATCTGCCTGGGATTGGATCAGAACTATTGTGGGGAAATGGCTCCTGGGAAGGCCTGTTCCCTGGCCTTGTGGGCATACCAGTCCAGGCTGATTATACTAAGCATCAGGCAAGAAACACACATCCTTCTACTGGGTTGACTTTTTTACTTCTTGACCATAAGTGAATAAAGGATCAAGACAAATGTTCTCTGATGGAGTACAGACAAGGTTTATTTCCACTAAAAATCAAACCCATCATCATTTCTTTCTAGTGGTCCAACTGATCCCTGATCAAGAGGCTACAAATCTGCCCACACCTCAGCCTTCCTAGCTTCAGGAAGACAAAAATGTCCACGATTGTCTTTGCTGGGCACTCTGCCAGGGTCCCCTGGGTCCTGGTTTTATTATTGCTACACTCGTGAGGTGTGGTCTGTGCATAACCTGAGAAAGTCAGCTACATGCTGGACGATCTTGATTTAAAGCTAAATGCAATGGATGGACTAACTTCCTCAAATAGCAATGGGCTCAGAGAAAGGGATGAGGTCAGCGGAGCTGGCTGGTTCTGAGGGCTCTGAGGAAGGGCCCTGCTTTCACTGCCTCGTCTCCTCCCTCTGGCATCATAGCTGCAGTCTCTCAGGACATTCTCTCTCTTTGAATGTCTGTCTCCAAATTTCCCCTTTTCATAAAGACACCAGTCCTACTGAATTAGGGCCCAGCCTTATGTCATCACTTCAATGATTACTTCTATAAAGACCCTGTCTGCAAAAGAGGTTGCATCTGAGGTACTAGGGGTTAGGATCTCAACATGTGAATCTCTATAGTGAGGAATGGCTGAAATTTGAATGCCTTCAGTATTCACAAAATCCAAGGGGACACAGATGTATCGTGCTACCAGCCAGGAGCAATCTGCACCCTACAAGTATTTCCCTTAGAGCCTAAAAATTACAGAGTGACTCAAATAGTGGAGTAAAATGTATTCATATTAAATCTGTCAGTGATATCTGCTTATATGAACTTAAATCAGATTTGAGTTGACCTTGACAAATTGTAGAAGTAGATACATGCAACAGGGAGATGTTTAGCAGATAATTTATGTAGGATAGCTCAAGCTTTTTAATATAAGTCATTCATGGAATTGATTTTGCAGAAGAATGGCAACTAGGTAGTAGAGGCTAGGTGGAGGGGGCAGGTCAAGCTAGAGAGGAACAGTGTCTTAATGTCGATTAATATGTGCAAATAGGATGGACAGAGCCTAACATAAAAGTTTTCAAACATTTTTGATTATGACTCATAATAAAAAAAGAACTTCACCTTGTGACCTACTACATACACATTACGTATATCTGAAACAAATGCTTATTAAAATAATACCTTTATTATATTTAAAACTCTGTTTTCTCTTTTATCCACCCCATTCCAGGTTATTCTCTTCTATCCTATCCTGCCCTATTCTGTACCTCTGTATTCTTTTTTTTAAATTTTAATGTGAGTGTGACTTACTGCATTGATTTTATGGTGCATCTAAAGAGGTGTAACCTGGAAAGTTTAAAAAAAATTATCACTAGACTACAGGTTCTCATCAGTGTTTGGGTTGGGTGATATTTGACCATATCCAGAGATGCTTTAGATTGCCTTAGTTGAGAGGATATTATAGACATCTAGTGGATAGAGGCCAAGAGTGTTGCAGAATATCCCACAATGCACAAGAAAGTTCCCCACAACAAAGAATTATCCTGCCCAAAATGTCAATATTGCTGCTGCAATATTGGAGAAACTTGGATCCGTACTTAGCACTACTGTAAATAAACTTTAGAGTGTGGTGTTTACTCTGAGTTCCCTTGGAGTCATAGAGCTCTGTCAGAGTGGTTCAGGGGGACAGTGAAGTGCCCTGGGACTCCTACCCACTCCCACACCAGTCAGAACAGGGTAAACTTTTGTTTGTAGGTGACTGATTCATGCCAGGTTGCTTGGGATGTTCTTGGATTTATCACTGAGCCCCACATCCCAGGAATTTCCTGAGAACCCAGCAAACCAGGTCAGGTAATGATCTTATATTAGACAACAAGAATAGTTCTTGAGAAGGGGTTCCCTTAAAATAAGACAGGAAGGCTGTTAAAAGCCATTGCTCTCAGAATCATAAATCTTATAATGAAAGGGTGTTGCGAACTTGGAGGAGACCTCTGAGGGACCATTTTTTAAATGTTATTAATGATTTGGCGAAAGAGTCTGATGAAGAATTAGGTTTTTCTGCCTAGACTGAGAACCCTGGGGAGAGAAAGATCTTAATCACCAGCTTCATGGGGAGGAGCAGCCACACTGTTTGAATGAATTTCAGCAGTTATTCTCTGCTGTACAAGGGATTCATCCTGTAATATCAGAGAGAACTCCTTGACTTTAGGAAAGTATTTGGAATGTCTTACTCTGGATTTTTTTCTGATAAAATAAAAAGATAAAAATTTATCTTTTAAAAAATTAAATATTTTGAATTGGCTATTTCCAGTGTCAGGGAACTCTTGGCTGTGGCCCTTTGAACTTCCTTCGGTCCGTGATTCTATGAATGGCTTGAATCTTTATCTGGCCAGTGCCCTGGGCTAGGTTCCCTCTGGAATTAATGAAAAAAGACACAAATCCTGTCCTTTTGGAGATGACATTCCCCAAACAGTCAATCAAAAATCAACTGCATCCTTTTTTAGGTCATGTCTTCTTGAAAGTGCCCCTGTAAGGATATTTTTTTCCCCTATTTCCTGCAAGCCAATTTATTGTGGTTACTTAGGTAGTTTCTCTCAGACCTCAGAGGTACAACTAATTAAACTTCAACAAGGTAGCACCTGGCCTCACTGCCTGACCTCCTTTCGGTGCCATTTTGTTCTCCTTTGGTTTGGTTTTCTCTTAGCTGAAGGTCAATGAAATATTTCAAAGCTATAATTAATAATCTCTCTTATTCTTTAAATGTTTTTAAAGCAATAGAAATCCCTCCTGATCTGCTTTTGCTTGCCAGAGTTAAAATAGTTATGTATCAAGATAGTTTCATTTGAACTTCCTTTCTCCAGAGGAGTCCGTAATAACATTTTCTCTTGTGAAGATGAGATATCCACCCAAAGGTGAGGGCAGGATGATGTTCCTGTATGTAGAACGTCTCCAGTCATTTTTAAAATAGAAACTACTTTTTATCTCCCTGATGCATGGAGATCTGTGGAGTGTGACATGATGGTGAAATCTTGACTCAGGAAGTAAAAGGGCTACTCACTGAGATGGAAAGCCTGAGAAAGAAGCACTAGAGAGTTCAGCTGCTGTCGCCTTTCACTGCTCCCTTCATGGAAACTTCCAGAGAACTGCAGAGACAGGGCAGCCAAGGGGCTTTGGGCTCACAAACGAGCCTCTTCCACCAGCTTGTTGAGATGCTTCTAGATGTAAACAGTGCATTTCTAACAAGGCAACACCTCATTTCCTTCCCTTTGAAATAAATAGAATCTCTTTGAAAACTCAGGAACTGTGTCACCATTGTTTACAGTATTTTAATTATACAGACCCATTTGTTCAGTTCAAGAGGCCATGGATAACACTTAAATACCTGAATGGTCTAGCTTGCATTCAAAGAGTTACTGAGCTATAAAATACTCGTTTGCCAACTCTGTTGTCTTAGACTATTAGTTACTACCGAGAGCCATAATGACTTGGCCAATTCCAGTAATAAGAATAAAGAAGTGGTTTCATCATCTTTAGTACTCAAAACTAAAATTGCTTATTGCAACTCTTAATTGAATGGTTCTATTTGCTAATAGTTTTTCCTAAGATTTATTTATTTATTCTTTTGGACAAACAAAAGTCATTTTTTCCTCAGATAACTGCACATATATTTTGTTCTAGGATACCTATCATGTCCTTAGCAAAAACTGAATGTGGAAATCTTTCTCACATTTCAAATAAAATATCATTAAGCAAAGTTCTGGATGCTTGAGTGAGAAACAAAAAACAACCTGCTGTGTAAATAGTATCATATAAAGTAGTGACCTTATTCTGGTTTGCCTTGTGGATGGAATACAATGGCTCAGCACAGACATTCAAGAACCTCATGGGAAAAAAGAGCAAGACAAAAGGAATAGAGACGAATGGTAGATTCAGGATACTTTGGTGATTGCCTCACATTTTCCAGCTGGGTAAGGAACATAATTTGACAAATACCACAGAGCAGAGGGTGAGAACCTGAGGGTCTAGGCTGGCAGTAATGTAAAAACCAAAGATAACTAATCTAAATTCATAATAAATCATTCAGAATGAAGTGTGTGAAAGGGAACAGATAAGGAGAAGGAGAAATGGGAGCAAAGGAAGGCTGAGGCAGCTGGTGAGGAGCTAGGCTCTGAGCAGGAGAATGATGCTCACTTTGAGAACCCGGAGCTGAGTGTTGGATTTTGAGTGTTTGTACTATAAGCCCCCTCAGTCTCTCAGAACCATTGGTAAACTCCTAAGTGGCTCTTGCATGCCTGCTCACATGTTTGTTTGCTTTTTAATTTTTTTAAATAAATACCATTTATTTATTTATGAAGCACTTTAATATATTATCCAATTAATTAGGTAAGAGATGTAGGTAGATGTGAAGAGATGTAGGTAGAGCATCTCTTGGTGCTAAGAAAATAAGAAAACCAAGGTACAGTGTGCCAACTTTTGTTCCAGAGCCCTTTCTCTATATGTAGCTCTACATTTTTTTCTATTAAAAATTATTCTGTTGTTTCATATTGAGGCCACACACGAATTTGCATTAGTTTTGTTAATAAAACTAACTGTTTTAAAATTTTGTGTGTCTATGATTTGTTTTGCTTTGTTTTAGAGCACTTACTTTCTGAAACCCTTGCATGAGATCTCTATAATCTGTGTATTTGTGGTCTGTAGTTTCTTTTCTACATGAGGGGATTTTGTCTGTTTTATTTCCCCCTCTAGTTCAAGAACCTTCAATAGTGCCTGATTCAGAATGGATCCAGATATATAACTTTGAATGAATGAATAATGATTGAATAAAGCTACCATGACCCTTAGGCTTTCAGAAACTTTAGGGGGAAGTCTGGAGGAGGCTTGATGGCTTGCCTCAGGTGACCTCATTTAAATTTGCTGGTTACTGGTTTAAATTTCCTGGTTAAACTTGCTGTTTACAAAGGTTCCAGTTACTTTAAAGTTCTAATAGTTCTTGCTTTTCCAACAACTGAGCATTCATCTGCATAAACTCGTGGCATCTCTCCCTAGTCCAAGTGCATGGAACAAACTATAATCTATTTTGTTTAATGAGGAAAAGAATTCTGGTTTTTCAGATTCTGCTAATTTATTTAGTGATAGGATTTTTTCTATTTTCATCAATAAAGTGGTTGATGATAAATTAATAATAAATAGTATTTAGCAATGATATTTTTTCCAGCTCTAGAAATATGGATGAAATTTATGGTTGACTCTCTATACCTCTTACCTTACATTCTGCTTCTGGTTTTCAGCTCCAACTCTGAAAGCTGACAACCCATGCATTAAATTTGCTTAATTCAAGGAAGTTGTTTTGAAGATGGCAAAGAGAAATGCTTCATGGTCCAAAACGGCAGTGCAAATCAGTGAAGCTGACCTGCCTGTGACAATACCGACAGGGGCCTGTGGTGAATTGGAAAGTTCTGGCCTCATCTGAAGGTATTCAGATTCACATTTTGAAAAGTTGTGCTGGTCAAATATAATGCACTTACATTACTAATCTCAAACATAATGGGGTTAAAAAGCTGATTTTGCTCATGAACTTATTTTTGTTTTCAGTCAGTTCAGTCACTCAGTCATGTCTGATTCTTTGCAATCCCACAGACTGCAACATGCCAGGCTTCCCTGTCCATCACTAATTCTCAGAGCTTGCTCGAACTCATGTCCATTGACCAGTGATGCCATCAAACCACCGAATCCTCTGCCATCCCCTTCTCTTCCTGCCTTCAGTCTTTCACAGCATCAGGGTCTTTTCCAATGAGTCAGTTCTTTGCATCAGGTGGCCAAAGTATTGTAGTTTCAGCTTCAGCATCAGTCCTTGCAATGAATATTAAGGACTAATCTCCTTTAGGATGGACTGGTTGGATCTCCTTGCAGTCCAAGGGACTCTCAAGTGTCTTCTCCAACACTACAGTTTAAAAGCATAAATTCTTCAGTGCTCAGCTTTCTTCATAAACTCGCTTTTGTTTCACAAATCCTTAAAAATTGCCCAGTCAGTTCTTTGACTCAAAAGAAGATTTATGTGAATAATATATATCTGTATGTTTATGTATAGGAGTTGTGTTTCAATCTATAGTGTTGAGATACACAACAGAAAACAAATGCAGAAGATGATAAAGCCATCTATGAGCTGCAATAATTCAGCAAAAGCATGAAACTGGAGGCAAAGGTGATGAGAAAAAATATAAGCTGCCATCCTGTTTCTATAATTCCTGGTGAGCTCAGAAGAAATGAGGCTTTCCCATCACACATGGAATATGGTTCAACACAATTCTGTTTACAGCCTATTGAAATTTTAGAGCCCCCTCTTACTAGTTGTTTGGCCCTGGACAAGTTAGTCCTGTTAACTCTCTGTTGAAGTGGCTTTATTTGTTCGGTGGGGTTTATAATGGCAGGCATTTCCGGTTTCATCATTCAAAGGGATGTTATGAGGATTAAATGAATTAAGGGACACAGAGAACTTAGAACAGGAACTGAAAGGATTTTATCTATTTATTTGTTATTCTCCTTGTAACTTTGTTGGGCCTCCCCATAATTCAGCAATAAAGAATCTGCTTGCCAATGCAAGAGACATAGGTTCAACTCCTGGATCAGCAGGATCCCCTGGAGAAGGAAATGGCAATCCAGTCCAGTATTCTTGCCTGGGAAATCTCATGCGCTAAGAGGCCTGGGTGGGCTACAGCCCAATGGGGTCACAAAAGAGTCAGACACAATTTAGCAACTGAACAGTGGTGACAACTTTGTTGTTATTTCAAAAGCAGGGGTGCTCTGCTGATATTCAGGTTATCCTTACTCGCCATTTCTGTCTTCCCTGCTCCATAGGCCCACTTTTTAGGACAACTGTAATGGATTATACTAATCAATGTAACTCTAGTATGTATCACTTATGGATATGCCTTTTTTTATGTTAAAAAAAATTATGTGTGTTGTCAGTGTCTTCTAGATGATAAGCCACTGAATGTGCAGGAACTGGGCCTCATCCTAGACTCAGATTCTTTGATAGTCCCAGGTCCAGTATCTTTTGAAACCTAATGCAAGCCCATGTGGCAGTGTTTCCCAATTTGGTGAAGCCCATTATAGGTCCTCAATAAAAGCCTGTTGACTTTGTGAAGCCATTATGCACCCCCACTTGTTAACCAATGGAAGGAATCCTTTCTCCTGGAGATTCTATTACAAAAGTATGCTCAGTATTTTGTGTCCTAAAAGCATCACTGCTTGTGCCCTTAGTTTTGCAGTCCTTCAGCCAACCTGCTCTTCAGTTTCTAAATCTGATTACACCTTCCATGAAAAAGACTTGAGTGTGCTCTTCAGCTAGTGAGCATCAGATGCCCTGCCAACCTGTCTGTGGTCTGCTTCATGTCTCCCTATCCTGGGTGCCCAATACATATAAAAGCACGCACAAGCATAAAGCAACAATGCAATCTTTTTCCTTGAGCCAAAGCAAACCCTGCGCTCCCAAAACAAACCCTCTGTGCATATGAACACATGACATCAGTGCCCAGTGAAGTGACTGAAAAACAGTTCTGCAAACAAAAGGATTAAGCAGTTCCTACATAACTTGACGGAAACGGCATGTTTTCTCCAGGCCCTCAGAAAAGCCAGAGCTCATATCCTCTAATCAGAGATGAGATTGCTCTCCATGGCTGTGTGCCTCTCTCAGGTGGCTCAGGTCAGTTCAGTTCAGTAGCTCAATCGTGTCCGACTCTTTGCGACCCCATGACTTGCAGCATGCCAGGCCTCCCTGTCTATCACCAACTTCCAGAGTTCACCCAAACTTATGTGCATCAAGTCGGTGATGCCATCCAGCCATCTCATCCTCTGTTGTCCCTTTTTCCTCCTGCCTCCAATCCCTCCCAGCATCAGAGTCTTTTCCAATGAGTTAACTCTTCACGTGAGGTGGCCAAAGTATTGGAGTTTCAGCTTTAACATCATTTCTTCCAAAGAACACCCAGGACTGATCTCCTTTAGAGTGGACTGGTTGGATCTCCTTGCAGACCAAGGGACTCTCAAGAGTCTTCTCCAACAGCACAGTTCAGAAGCATCAATTCTTCAGCACTCAGCCTTCTTCACAATCCAACTCTCATATCCATACATTACCACTGGAAAAACCATAGCCTTGACTAGACAGACCTTTGTTGGCAAAGTAATATCTCTGCTTTTGAATGGTCATAACTTTCCTTCCAAGGAGTAAGCGTCTTTTAATTTCATGACTGCAGTTACCATCTGCAGTAATTTTGGAGCCTCCAAACCCCTTTCAAATACATTTTTAGGAGTTTAATTGCAGGGGTAAAGTTCTAAGAGGGGCAGCGTGTGTTTGAAGAAACTGCATACAATTAGCCAGTCACTGCTTGAGTCTTCAGGCTGATTGTCTCGTGGTCCTGAACTTCTGGCTTTCTTATGGTTGAAAACAGAATAATGTAGGACCTCACCAATGAGGGTAGATAAGAGGAGGCAACCTAAATAAGTGTACTAAGCAAATCTCTAGCATTTTCTCTGCATCCTCAGATAAGAGGGCAGTGACCAACCTGGGGCCAAGAAGGTGACAACCCCTTGAATCGTTTGGGCATTATTAACAGCAGTTGAAGTTTATATTTCTGAAGGATTTTTCCTTGATGCTCTCTCTCTCTCTCTCCCCCCCCCCACCCCCTGGTCTTCACAAGCTTTATTTCCCCTAGACCCAAACTCAATTACAAAAAAAGTTTGTTTGACATTAAAAAAAAAAGTAGCAGCATTATGAAATAAATAATTTTCAAATGTTATACAACCTGCAGACATTAAGGAGGGCTGTGGCCCTACCTAATCTCTCAAATAACAAGGATAAAACCATCACAAAATGTTAGCACCAGAAGGAATTTAAAACCTGACACATATTGAATATATCAAGGGATTTTAGAGGATTCTTACCAAATAGATCACCATCACTAAGGTCCTCAAGAAACTTTCTAAAAATGAGTTTTTGCTCCACACATGCATAGAATTCCGGGAAGCTACAAATCATTTTTTTAAAAATAAACAAATACTTGAAAATAAATGACTGCTAATTAGCATATCTTGAGTATTTATTGTGTGCCAGGCATAGTTCCAAGTGCTTTAAATGTATTAATCCACTTAGTCTTTCTAAGAATTGAGCAAAGACTCTTCTCAGAGGGCCAACAGCTCATCAGAGATGATGTGGGTCCAGACTGCTGTTTAGTGCAGGTGATACTACATTAACTAAAGTATGTGCAGTGGGTCAGAGACGCTGTTCCTTCCTTCCCTTCCTGTATGGTGGTAGCACTACCTCAATGTGAACTGCTCACATTCCTGCCTGATTATAGACTGCATTCCCCTGAGTTGGGCTTCCCTGGTAACTCAGACAGTAAGCTGTCTACCTGCAATGCAGGAGACCCAGGTTCAATCCCTGGATGGGGAAGACCCCTTGGAGAAGGGAACCCCTTGTCTGGTTTACAGATACACACGTGGCCTTATGACTCTGTGCCAACCAATGAGATACAAAAGGAAGTGATGCTTGAGCATCCCTGGAAGACTGTTTACAGGGAGTTGATCTGACTGTGAGGCATCTCTCTGTCCGTCTGCTTGTCCTCCTTCAGGCTGGTAAGGTAGATAAGAAAGTTGGTGCAGTCACACGATAGCAGGACTTTAAGGCTGAAGCCATGTTCTGTGATGGTGGCATACCAAGTAGCCTCCATCCAGCTTTGGTCTGTCTATATCTAGACTTTTATTTTTAAGACATTTTTTAAAAATGTCTTAGAAAGGCCTTTTATAATAGCCTCTGTTTGTGAGGATCTCACTTAACCTTAGTGTCCTTAACTTTCCCCCTAATTTTGTCTGTAATGAGTTCATCTCTTGTTGTCTCTTTCCATCCAATATCTTCAACTTTCTTCCTCCCCATCCTTCTCCACCTCCCTCTGTAAGAAGAAAAATTAGGAATGCACATGGAAGATAATATGCAATTTTGAATAAAAATATGGTAACTGAATTTGCATGATAGAATTGTGGGTGATTTCAGTACCACTCTACCACTAATACATTCCAAAGTGAAGGTTTTTTTTTTTTCAGTAAAACATAATGATAAGTTATGCATTTATAATAGTGTCTAAAAGTCATTGTTAGCTATGTTATATTTGCTCATAATCATTTTTTTTTTCTTAACCACAGAAGTTTCCCTTATCGTGAAATGTTCAGAGGTGTGTCCTGGACAAGCAAATCCGTTTTAGTATTAGGGTAGTGTAAATAGAAAATGAAATATATTTTTAAGTCATATAATACATTTTAATCCCCAAAAACAAGGATTTGGGGATTGTCTGCAGGTTTGTATTATCCATAAGGGTTAACTACTCCATGCAGGACTTGTGTGTTAATTGAAAATTAACAATTGGCGCATGTATTCCTACAAGTACAATACCTAAAATCACTTTCAGTTGTATGAAAATCAAATGCGTGCGAGAAGGAACACCATGGCAGGGCATGGCAGCTGCTCTCTGTTACTTATACCTGTGAATTTGTGTGGAGGGTGCAACCTTTAAAATTTCTAAGTATCTTCTTTCATATATTCAGTGGACCTTTCATTCTCAGAGCCTTTAAGTAATTTGATAAATTTGGGAATTAAGTAATTTGATAAATTTGGGAATTAAAAGTAAGTCCCTTCTAGGTTTTCCAGTTCTAAAAACAAACAAACAAAAAAGAGGCTAACTGAGGAAACCTATTGGTTAAACAGAGCTAAGCGATTTGAAAAGTCTTTTCTTAACACATTTTCATTTCATAAGGCAACATGTAGTTCCAAATATAGAAGAAATCGTTTAATTTTTCTTTTAATGTTAGCATAATGAAGATTCCAGTAGAGAGTTCTGCTGAGAAAACTAGGAAAGGGGGAATCTGATTTGTGTCTGTTTCTTAAAATAGAAACATTCCTAGCAATGGTAAAATAAAATGTACCTTCATTTATCAACTTGTGAAGTTTGGGCAAAGCATGCTCCATCATCAAATGCTTTGGGAAAATTGTATATATTCTGATTGCATCATGTATCTGTATGTATTAAATCACTGGGCAACAAGGATCTATTAATGTAAGAGGGAATAAAGCATTTTCCCGGGTGTGTAGCTTTCTTCAAGCTCTCACTCCTGCTTATGCTTTGAGAGCGGCCTGTCAGGTACTGGAGCTTCATCACCCCAGGATTCCAGCTCTTCTCCTTTAACCTTTTATGCCTCCTGATTTTCTCAGAACGTTTTGTTCTACTATCAGTGGCATAGCTGGCAGTTTTGATTTCAGAGAGAACATAACCGATAAAGACGACTATCAAGAAATATAATTAAGTTACGTTCTGTGAATTGTAAATTGTGTTGTCTCCTGTAGGTGGCTCAGATTTTTGTCGTCTACTTCTACTGTCTCCCTTTTTTTCCTTTCTCGCTCCTTTTTTTCTTACAATATTAAAAGCCAGTTCAGTGATTTCCTTATCTAAGGAGACCAGCTGTTTCCTGGAGGTTGGATCTAGTCTCTCCTTTCTAAATCAATGTCTGTCATAGGGAGACAGAAATATGTGTATGGCTTACAAGATTTGTCTTCATAATGATGAATGTTTAGTTAGAACATCGATTATAAAAATAGAAACCAGACTCTGAAAAGCAATTTAAAGCTATGGTATCTGTCGGTTACAATCATTAAAAGCTAATGAGTATATTTCTTTGGTGTAGTTAATCTTTCTGCAGTCTAACAACAAGTTAATGTAGGAACGATTACATTTTCGTGTATGATAAACATTTTGCTGATTAGTCCCCAAATTATATGCTAACTATTTAGCCCATTATTTAAATGCGGCATAGAATAGAATCAGCTTCTTAACTAACAACCAGTTGGAAAGTAATCCAGTCTCAGGCAGATTTGAAAGAACATTTATGTGTTCTATGCTTGAAGATACATTACATGTGATTACAGTTTTAAATTGTTGCTGGAACAGTTGTTTTCAAAGAGATCAAAGGTTGGTTTTATGCATACAACTTACTATAGTTGGTTTATAATTATCTATCAAATGTCTGACAAGGCTAATGAGCTTTGTCTACATTTTCTATCCATCTTACTAGAGTTTTATTCTCTCCGTTTTTGAAGACTATAAATATGCATAAAACTACAGCCAGCAGAATTTTCTCCAAATTGGAGGAGTTTGTCATAAAGCAAATGGTTTTGTAAAACACCTGAAGCGTAAGTATGAAACACCTAAAATCAAAAATTTCACATCATTTGTAGTTTGAATTGACAAGCATAGGTTTTTAGATCTGGAAGGTAGATCTAGAGATTATCTAATTTAATCCTTATTTATACTTTTAAAAGAAAATATTGAAGAAAAAATTCAATTGGAAAGTTACTCTCAGTAAAGCATCTAATTAAAAATTTGTGGTGCTAATTAGAGGAGGCTCTATAAATTCATAGGTATGGCATAAACACACATAGCTGACTCTGTTGCATAAGTGATAGAAAATGAAATCTGGCTTTCAAAATGAGGGAGATCTTTTGGCTTCTGTAACTGGATCATCCAAAGATATGCCAGGTGTTCCTGATTCAGCTGTTCCTGGATGTCACAGAGGCCTTTGTTCTTTCCCATCTTTACTTCTTGTCAGCTTCATTGTTGGGCTGATTCTCCCATTCTGCCTTTGAAGTTTTCATCTTCACATCTACATATCTTACCAACCAGATCAAAAGAGAAAATTATGGCCTTCTCAGATGAACAGATCACTTTTTTTCCCCCTAGAAGCCTCTAGAAAACTGCTGGTCATATTTAAATCAGGCCAATACCTCTGACAAGAATCATGCCACAGTTTGAATGACACAGGGCTGGGTTTACTTGACAAGTAGCCAAGGATGTAGGTTCCCTCATAGCCAGATGATAAAGAACCTTCTAGCAGTGTAGGAGAACCAGTTCAGTCTGGTTCAGTCCCTGGGTCGGGAAGATCTCCTGGGGAAGAAATTGGCAACCTGCTCCAGTGTTCTTGTCTGGAGGATTCCATGGACAGAGGAGCCTGGTGGTCTACGGTCCATGGGGTTGCAGAAAGTTGGATACTGCTGAACAACTAACACTTACCAAGGATGTGGGTAAAACCATAAGTTTAATTATGGGCTAAACTGACTGGGTTAAATCATCAGGGATGATGCCTTGAGTTGGAGAAAGACCTGTGCTTACTTCTCCAACCTCCACCACTGCTCCATATTGACAGGGCAAAGAGCCATAACTTCTGTTACTGTCTATGAATCTTTTAGCAATCATAGGAATAATTTCTGCTTATTGTAGAAAAATTATAAAATGTCTTCAAGAATAGTAATAAAAAAATCACTCATACTCTCACTTTTAGAGATGACAACTAGTCATATGTTATCTAATGAAGAACATTTGTGTACCTTCTTTTAATCATTTTTAAAGATGCAGAAATAAGATTGTATGCATGCATGCAAAGTCACCTCAGTTGTGTCTGAATCTGTGTGACCCTATGGACTGTAGCCCACCAGTCCCCTCTGTCTTTGTGATTCCCCAGGCAAGAATATGAGAGTGGGTTGCCATGCCCTCCCCCAGGGAATCTTCCAGACTCAGGGGTTGAGCCCACTTTCTCTTATGGCTCTTGCATTGGCAGGCAGGTTCTTTACCTCTAGTGTTACCTGGGAAGTCCACAATTATCTTCTTTTAATTGTTTTAAAAGATGCAGTATTAAGATTGCAGTAGATCTGTGTCTGTCTGCCTATCTATTTATGTATCTATCTTCAGTTTTGTATCCTGTTTTACACTTCAACCTAATGCTATTGGAAACTTTCCCCATCACATTTAAAACTTTGATTTTTTATGGTTAGCTAAGCAGAACTATTGGGGAAGATAGTAAACAGTTAGAGAAAATGCCTTGTTTCTCACCATGTTTCTAAACCTTTGCAGTGTCTTTTTTGCATTGTGGGGCTGAAACATTCACTGTATGGTTCTAAAAAATTCCTCAAGTTTCTAAGACTTGCAGTGGAGGAGGACCACAATCAATAGAGGTATAGAAGCTGTCTAGAGAAGAAAATGGCTATCCACTCCAGTATTCTTGCCTGGAAAATCCCAAGGACAGAGGAGCTTGATGGGCTACAGTCCATGGGGTCGCAAAGAGTTGGACACAACTGAGTAATTAATACACAGAGGAACTGTCAATTGCTCAAAGAGGCCTTCTCTGGAATAAGGCAGATACATATGAACAAAGAGATCACAAAAACTGATCAGGCATGAGGACACTGAGTTTTTAGTTTAATCTCTACAACTATCTGATGTGTGAGTTCAGAAAACATTGTAAATTCTCTATGCCTTCATTTCCTTATTCCTCAAGTGGGTTAAGAACTCTAAATTACCTTCTCAGAATAAAATATAAAAAGTTTAACTATGAGAGTCATAGCTGATTTCCTAATATATGTCTCAGTGTCAGTGTCATTATTTCATTGTAAAATTTTGTATTACTTTAACTTCTTGTGAAGTGTTGGGATTGGTAGGGCAGATATTACTAACCCCATTTGACAGATGAGAGAACTTAGCACCCAATAATATGATTAACATTAGAATTGCTCTTTTTATTTAAAGTATCTCCATTAAGTGATGAGGATGTCCATGATGGTTTGCAATCATGGTGATGACAGCTATCAAGAGAGGTTAAGCAACTAAGAACTAAACTACCATGAATAACATTTGTAGCCTCTATTTTTAAAAACTGGACTTAATCATTCAGTTGTCTGTGTTCTAGTTGAATTGGTTGAAAATTGCTTACAATATTTTTATTCTGACTTTCTAAAAGTAGCACATGTTCAGTAAAGACAACTTAGAAAATACAGGGAAGAAAAACTAAGGATGTCCATGATGGTTTGCAATCATGGTGATGACAGCTATCAAGAGAGGTTAAGCAACTAAGAACTAAACTACCATGAATAACATTTGTAGCCTCTATTTTTAAAAACTGGACTTAATCATTCAGTTGTCTGTGTTCTAGTTGAATTGGTTGAAAATTGCTTACAATATTTTTATTCTGACTTTCTAAAAGTAGCACATGTTCAGTAAAGACAACTTAGAAAATACAGGGAAGAAAAACTAAGTAGAAAATTATCACTCTAATTCTATGAGCAAAATAGAAAACCAACGGTAGGGCTGAGTAATACTCCATCGTGTATATGTACCACAGCTTTCTTATCCATTCATCTGCTGATGGACATCTAGGTTGTTTCCATGTCCTGGCTATTATAAACAGTGCTGCAATGAACACTGGGGTACATGTGTCTCTTTCAATTCTGGTTTCCTCGGTGTGTATGCCCAGCAGTGGGATTGCTGGGTCATAAGGCAGTTCTATTTGCAATTTTTAAAGGAATCTCCACACTGTTTTCCATAATGGCTGTACTACTTTGCATTCCCACCAACAGTGTAAGAGGGTTCCCTTTTCTCCACATCCTCTCCAGCATTTATTGCTTGTAGATTTTTGGATCGCAGCCATTCTGACTGGTGTGAAGTGGTACCTCATTGTGGTCTTGATTTGCATTTCTCTGATAATGAGTGATGTTGAGCATCTTTTCATGTGTTTGTTAGCCATCCATATGTCTTCTTTGGAGAAATGCCTGTTTAGTTCTTTGGCCCATTTTTTGATTGGATCATTTATTTTTCTGGAGTTGAGCTGCATAAGTTGCTTGTATATCTTTGAGATTAGTTGTTTGTGAGTTGCTTCATTTGCTATTGTTTTCTCCCATTCAGAAAGCTGTCTTTTCACCTTACTTATAGTTTCCTTTGTTGTGCAGAAGCTTTTAATTTTAATTAGATCCCATTTGTTTATTTTTGCTTTTATTTCCAGTATACTGTGGCTGATTCATGTCAGTGTATGGCAAAACCAATGCAGTATTGTGAAATGGAATAAAGTATTAAATTTAAAAAAAATTAAAATAAAATAAAATAAAATTTATCTACTCAAAAAATAAAAGAAAAGAAAAGAAATAAAGAAAACCAACGGTAGGAATCCCTTGGAGGTCCAGTGGTTTGGACTCAACACTTACACTGCCAGGGCCCTTGTGGGATCCCTGATCAGGGAGCTGAGGTTGTGCAAGCCACAAGAGAAGACCAAAAAAAAAAAAAAAAGAGAGAGAGAGAGAGAGAGAAGAAAAGAAAACCAATGATGACTGGCCCTTCAAGTTAAAGGTAACTTTATATGACAATAACTAATAACATTATTAAGTGCTAACTCTGACAACATTACCTTAAGTGCTTTAAGGATATTAAATATACCACTCACAATTACTGCTAACAACTTACGGATCAAGCTCTAATATGTTATCTCTATTTTATATGTGAAGAAACTAGCACCCAGAAAGATTAAATCATTTGCCCTAGGTCCTATATCTTTGGACGTAGGCCAGCTGGCTCTAGAGTCTTCTTTCTTTATTTCTGTTCTGTTTGCATCCCCCTGCAGTGCACCAGGGGTGCCCTAGAATCTGATGTGGGACACTAATCTAAATCCTGAAAGCACTCTTTGGACCATCTCGTTAGCATGTTTGGCTTCCTGAGGAGTGTTAAACAAACTTGCAGCTGGAAGCACAAACTGGAACAGCTGGAAAGTCAGTTGTAGAGAGAGCTGAAATCCCATAACCTAGGCTGCTCATTCGCTGCAGGGGCGTGTGGAGTTCAGAGTACAACTGGTCTACCTGTCTCTCCCCAGGGAATGGTCAAGGTGACAAGACAGGAATGTTTTAGAGGACTTCTTTCTGTAGAGTCCACTAATGATGTTGCTTTTCACTTTCTGAATGGTTACAATGACAAATGATATTTTCCTTATAAACAGCTGTTAAAAAGCTGAAAAATAGTTTCAACTAAAAAAAATTATATTTCTTAAATTTTACAAAGTAAACACATATTATGACTTTTTTATAACCAGAAAACAAAACCTAGGACTCTATTTCCTAGGAGGGACTATGGCAGATCCATCCTGGAGTCAGACTGCCTGTCTAATGTATAATTTTATATATATATATATATAAACTCTGCTGTTAGATTATAAGATCAGTAGAAACAAAGATATTGTTCATTATTTTATCTTTATGGAACAAGACTGGCAGTGACTGGCTCTCAGTGATTATTGATTAAAAGAGGGAATAAATATTTGTGAATTAACATGAATAAAATTGTTATATATTAATTGAACAAAAAAGTTCTGGAGATTTCTTTCCTATTCTTTGCTTGCCTTTTCTTATCTTCCAGTTTTAGTTTCTCCCAGAGCATTTTCTGATCAATTTGCCTGGGGCGGGACCATTCAGTATTCTCTTTCCCAGCTCTGTGTTTCTTTCTTTCCTTGGGCTGATCCCAATTTATATTTCTTTAATTTACATGTTAACCTGAAGTTGTTGCTTTTCTCTTTCTTCCCTTCACCACAGTATATGGTACCAAAAGGTACAGACCATGTCTTGTCTGGTCATCCTTACAACCCCAGCAGCCAAACACACAGTGGAAGTGAAAGACACTCAGTCCTGTCCGACTCTTTGGAACACCATGGACCACACAGTCCATGGAATTCTCTAGGCCAGCATACTGGAGTGGGTAGTCTTTCCCTTCTCCAAAACACATAGTAGGCACTCAATAAATATTTGCTGAATGAAGGGGTCTGAAATTAATATGGAAGGAGTCACTATGCTCTTAACAGTTGTTTTCTCTAAAGTATGGAGACACTATAGGAGCTGGGTGAATGGAATTTTTATTTTTTACTCTACTTTCTAAATAGTGATTTTAAAATAGTCTAAATCACATTTATCACTAAAATATAGAACTGTGCCAGGATACTCAGATTTGACTAGAAAGGAATCAGTGTTCATTCATCTCTGTTTGTCATGACTATCTCTCTCAGTGGAGTTTCAGTGGAGGACAGCAACAGAGAGAGGTTTCTGGGTCATCATCCTTCTCCCTCTACGGGAAGGACCTTTCAGGATTGTGAAAGAAAGTGAAAGTCTTGGTCGCAGATCCATTCTTTACCTAGGATCTCTGTTTCCTTTAAGCATGTTACTTGATTATATATTTCGTGAACCTTCATCTTCAGTTGCTCAGTCATGTCAGACTCTTTGTGAACCCACAGACTGTAGCCCACCAGGCTCCTGGGTCCATGGGACTCTCCAGGCAAGAATACTGGAGTGGGTTGCCATTTCCTTTCTCCAGTTTCACTAATGAGTTTATTTAAAATGCATCTTCTAAGACCCTCTTCAGGAGTGTTGAAGTGTAGCCACAGGTGGTTGGGAAGATTATTCACTTATGGTGATGAGTGGGGACGCATAATGCGTGGGAAGACAGTCTTAGTAAATTAGTACATAGCAACATAGGCTTTAAGAGAGAGTTGCTTTCATCCTTGTCTGATGAACAGGTGCTGAAATTACAAATGGGACAAACATATACTGGAGATGTGACAGTACTTCCAAAATGATGACAAAATGTTACCCCAAATTTCAGCAACCAAAATCTTTTCATGATTCAGATTTGAAGCTAAGTTTATACATTCTATGTAAACCATCCTTCTACTAAACATCTGCTGTTCCTTCCATAAAGGCAGCTTGAAATTGTCATTAAGTGATGATGATTTGATTAGCAAAATGTTTACCTCAGACACACAAGGTTTGGCTTTGGAAACCTGGATACCAAGTAGGCAACTATAAGGGAATGGAAGAGAGACTTCCTTGCAGGTTCGGTGGTTAAGACTCCACGCTTCCAATGCAGGGTGCTTGGGTTCAATCCTTGGTTGGGGAACTGAGATCCCATGTGCAGCTTGATGTTGCCAAAAATAAATACATAAATAAAATAGGTACGTTCTTAAAGGAAAAAAAAAAAACTTAACAACAACAAAGAATGGAAGAGAAAGCTTCAACTCCCCCCCACACCTCCAATACATACACATGCATGCACACATACAGTGACATCCTATCACTGTGGCTTGCACAAAACAAACGCTACCCTCCCTCTCAGTCTATTTCTCAGCCTCAACACCATCGACATTTGCAGCTGAAAGTTCTTTGTTGTGGGAGTCTCTCATTTGCATTCATAAGATATTTAGCAGGATCTTTGGCCTTTGCCACTAGATACCAGTAGCACCACCCCCTCCTGTTGTGACAACGGAAAACATCTCCAGACATTGCTAAACATCTCCTGGAGAGCAAAGTCACCCCTGGTTGACAATTATTGCTCTAAACCATGGTTTTCTAATGATGAGAGCAGCTATTAGTATTATGCCTCCATTTGTCTAGCACTTCATAGTGTGCAAAGCCCCAAGAATGTTTCAGAAAATCAATTTTATTGCCACCAGGGAAAGCAGTGTGAAAAAGTGGTTGACCGTGTCTTATAGTGATCTTCCACCAGCTCTTATCAGAAGAAATTGTTGGCCAGTGGGAGGCTGATGAATGGAACTTTCTTCTTGGTTTTAGTTCCTTTGATGCCACCTGCAGTTTGGAATCCTGGGGCAAGTTTTTTGTTCACTTTCCCTTCTCTTTAGAAAATGTCAAAAGAAATGCTGGCTGAAAGAGTAAGTCATAACTTAAATTATTAACTATATTTCATTAGTTTATCTCTTATGTTCCTATTCTTTAGGGGCTTGGGGAAAAGTGTGAAGGAAAGTCAATGAAATCTCACCCTTATCCGACACTCAAAAGTCTTTAATCCATTCTTTAAGAGAAAACCTAAAAGGTGGCTTAAATGCATTCAGCAGGTAGAATGTTGCTAGGTGCATGAAATAACCTTTAGGTCTTTAACATTGCGTGACTGTCCCATTTAATGGCTGTCTGAGCTTTGTGCGGGGAGGGGTAGGGTTTGCATCTTTAGTTACTGACTATTTTTTCTTATATGTGAGCTGTTGTCCAACAATGTTATCTTTTGTCTGTCTCTGTTTATGTCCATCTGTCTCTCTCTCACTCTTTGTCTTTCTCTCTCAGAGGTGTCCAAGGCCTCAGCATCAAGGTGTTAAAGGAAGAGAGAGGTCTTTGGAGCCAGATAAGCCTGGATTTAAATCTTGGTTTCAACCATTCTAAAGTTGTGACATAGGGCAAAATTTCTAGCTTCTCAGTATTTCAATATTCTAGAGTTCATGTGTCATGAGAATAAGAGCTACTCTGTCAAGACTTAGTTATGCTTAGTTGTGAGTGACATATAACCTTACTCAAGTTAACCTAAGGAAAAAGGAAATTTGTTTGGCCAATATGAAGAAGAAAGTCTGTGAGTAGAGCTGGCTGCTTTCAGGAAAGGTTTGATCTAGGTCTTAAATATTCTCACAAAGGTTTATTTCTCATTGTTCTTTCACTGAATGTATTCTCAGGTCCATAGAGTGACTCGCCTGTCTACCTCACTTCCATTTAACACCTGACCTTTGTAAGAGAGTTTGCACCTCAGTATATTAGGCAAAAGTTCTGGGGTTGTCTTGATGTCATTGATTAGCCCCAGTTAATGAAGAGTCCAGATGAACCCAGTAACTGTGGTAAGGGGATTGGACTGCACTAACTGGCTTAATCTGAACTACATGGTGAAAGAACTGGAAAGGGTGGTTCTTCTAAGTTAAAATCAAGGGCAAACCATGAAAAAGGGACTGGATGCTGAGGAGAGAAATAAGACATAAATTAAACATAAAAAAAATCACAAAATAACCCTAGACTCCTAAGTCCACTAATGCTACCATGAAATATACGTTAAATTATGTCATATGCAAATGCCTTTGGGGATAATTTTCTCCTACTCCAGAATTTGGAAAAGGCAAAATGTTATTTCATTCATTTTAATACATTTTTATATGTTTTGTGTGTAGGTGGATGTGTGTGTGTTTAATTGGCATTAAACTCTTTCTCAAATTATTTATTTTTGAAAAAGCTATTTTCAAAATGTCTCATGTGTCACGCCTAGAAGAAACAAAAGGTTATATTATGAACACTATACCTCTCCTTCCTGTTTCTCATCCACCTACTTGTCTTCCTCAAAGGTACCCAGTCTCAGCAGTTTCTTCTATGAAAGTGAAAATGAAAGTCACTCAGTGGTGTCCGACTGTTTGTGACGCAATGGAATATACAGTTCATGGACTTCTCCAGGCCAGAATACTGGAATGGGTAGCCTTTCCCTTCTCCAGCAGATCTTCCCAACCCAGGAATCTAACCAAAGTCTCTTGCATTGCAGGTGGATTCTTTACCAGCTGAGCTACCACAGAGGCACAGTTTCTTGTATGGACTTTGAGAAATAGTTCATGCCTATACACACAGAGGGGCTTCCTAGGTGGCTCAGTGAGTAAAGAAACTGCCTGCAAAGCAGGAGACGTGGGTTTGATTCCTGGGTCAGGAAGATCCCCTGAAGGATATGGCAACCAACACCAGTATTCCTTCCTGGAGAATCCCCATGGACAGAGGAGCCCAGCAGGCTACAGTCCAAAGGATCGCAAATGTCAGACACAACTGAAGCAACTGAGCACACACACACATGCACAAATAGAGACTTTTTATCTCCTCTTCCCCTGGAATACTCTTCCTCACTTTTCTCTTCCCCAATTGCTCCTTCTACACAAAATAGTAGCATATTCTGCATATTCTACTGCCTCTTACATTTTTCACATTAAAATATATCTTAGAAATATATCTATATGTTAATGGCTTTTTCATACTTTTGCATATTATATAATTAATTTTTTTCAACAATAGGTGTTCATTATATGCCAGGTTGGAGAAGGAGATGGCAACCCACTCCTGTATTCTTGCCTAGAGAATCCCGTGGACAGAGGAGCCTGGTGTGCTGCTGTCCATAGGGTCGCACAGTCAGACACGACTGAAAAGACTTAGCAGCAGCAGCAGCAGCAGCAGCAGATTCCAGGTCATCTGTGAACAAAACAGAGAACAAACTGGGCCCAAATATCTGACCTTATTCTATTGAGTGCAGACAATTAAGAAATAAGAAAAAGAGCAAAGTATGTACAATGGTAGAAGATGATAAATGCTGTGGAGAAGAACAAAGCAAGTGGGATATAAAGTGAAAGTTCAGATGTTTATTTTTTTTTATTTAAATTTATTTGTTTTAATTGGAGGCTAATTACTTTACAACATTGCATTGGTTTTACCATACATCAACATGATTCCACCACGGGTGTACACATGTTCCCCATCCTGAACCCCCCTCCCACCTCCCTCCTACCATCCCTCTGGGTCATCCCAGTGCACCAGCCCCAAGCATCCTATCTCCTGCATCGAACCTGGACTGGCGATTCGTTTCTTATATGATATTATACATGTTTCAATGCCATTCTCTCAAATCATTCCACCCTCTCCCTAGTGAAAGTGAAAGTCGCTCAGTTGTGTCCAACTCTTTGTGACACCATGGACTACACAGTCCATGGAATTCTTCAGGCCAGAATACTGGAGTGGGTAGCCTTTCCCTTCTCCAGAGCATTTTCCCAACCCAGGGATAGAACCAGTCTCCTGCATTGCAGGAGGATTCTTTACCAGCTGAGCTACCAGGGAAGCCCTGAAATGCCTCTCTAAAGTGACATTTGAAAAAAAGAAGAAGGCAGCAAGGGACAGAACCAGACAGTATGTGTGCTGAAAATTTCCCAGGCAGAGGAGATGGCAGGTACAAAGGGCTTGAAGAAGAGGTGTCCGTGGTATGTTTGAGAAAAAACTGAGGCCAGTATGGGTTGAATAGTGAGCAAGAGAGTGTGACAGGTGATGGTGCCTGAGAGCCAGTGTATAGGAAATTGTGACTGGCCTGCAGCAGTTATGATGACTCGTTTTTTACTTTGCATGCAGTGAAGAAACATTAGATGGTCATCAGCAGAGGAATAATGTGATTTCATGTCCTTTTAAATGCCATCCTTGTGGTCAACAAGTGAAGAATAGACTAGAGTGGGAAAGGGCAAGAAGGGAAGCAAGGAAACTATATTCATATCTTGTCTAATATTTTCTGTTTTATTAAGAATGTTTCTCAAGAATATATGTTGAATTTTATCATGCACTTACTTTAGCATGTTTGGTAATAATTATGATTTTTTTCCTTAGATCTATCTACTATCACTATAGTATAGTGTATTATATCAATTAATTTCCAAGTGAATAATCAATCTTGCATTCCTGAAATAAACCCTGCTTGATCATATTATATTCCTTTTAACATGCTTACTGTTGCATGATAATGTTTTATATGAGGTTAGTTTGTTAGTTTTCATAAATTTGATTGGTTGAAAGTTTTCTTTCTGAGCAATGTTTTTGGGGTTCTGCAATGGCACCCCACTCCAGTAGTCTTGCCTTGAAAATCCCATGGATGGAGGAGCCTAGTATGCTACAGTCCATGGGGTCGCTAAGAGTCAGACGTGACTGAACGACTTCACTTTCACTTTTTACTTCCATGTATTGAGAAGGAAACGGCAACCCACTCCAGTGTTCTTGCCAGGAGAATCCCTGGGATGGGGAAGCCTGGTGGGCTGCCGACTATGGGGTCACACAGAGTTGGACATTAGCAGCAGCAGCAGCATTGATGTTTTTATTACTGCAGAAAAAAAATTGGAAGCTTTCTTCTCTTTTCTGTAGTCTGCAACAATTTGAAATAGAATGAGAATTAGCTGTTCTCTAAAAGTTCGTTAGTTTTTCTGTGAATCAGTTAAGCCTTGGGACTTTTATGTAGGGGGTAGAGAGATAAAGCTATTTCACACATTTCTTTATTTCTTCTATAGTAATTGATCATTTAGATTATATCTTTCTTCTGAAGTCAGTTTTACAATGTCATATCTTCTTCATCTCAAGCAGATTTTGAAATTAATTTGGAAAAGTCAGTCAAAGCCATTTGATATGATTTCTTAAATTTCTTCCCTATTTACAATTATTTCTTTTCTGTGTTTATGTTCTCTCCTTTCCTGATTATATTACTTAATAATTTATCCATTTTACTGTACGTGGGCATGTTGTTGTTGCATTATTTTTAAAAACCATTTTTTAGATTTGTTAGCTCTCCATATGTTCTATATGCTAATTAAATAACTTTTGCTTTAATGTTTACTCATATTCTGATTCCTTATGTTTACCTTATTAATCTCTAATTTCATGAGTTGGATTCTTAATTCATTCTTCTTGTTTATTCATATGAGTATTTAAATGTGACTTCACTGATGATTCCTGTTTTAACTGAATCATGTGGTTCTTATATGTAGGGTTTTATTGTCAGTCTTCAGACATTTTGCAATTTTGCTTTATGAATATTCTTTTTGACCTCATAGGTGTTTGAGAGAGAGCTTTTAAATTTTCAAATGGTGGGTGGTTTTTGTTTTCTGATTTGTTCTGTTGCACTGAGATCAAGTATTAATAATATTTTCAGTACTGCTTCTTCTTGGAGTTTCTTGATGTTTACTTTGAGGCTTAAATATGTCTTTCTCTAATGACTATTCATTTAATATCTAATAATAAAAATAATCAGTCTTTGAGTTATAGGATTTGATATATATCCATTTGAGCCACCATATTAATTTTTAGGCCTCTTTATGTATAATGTTTGTATATCTTTATGTATAATGTTTGTACTTATGGACTAAAGTGAAGTAACTGTATTTCTTATTATATCACTTGTAGTTTTTGCTTTAGAAATAGTGATATATTTGGTAAGGAGACACTGAGAGCTTCTTTGTGGATTGTACCCTTTCATTTTATAATGAGTTTATTTGTCTTAGTTAACACTGTGTGCTGAACCAAACGTTAGTCTGAGATTAGGATCACGGTTCTGGTTTCTTTTTGTTTTTGTGATACTTGCTATGCATTTGCCTATCTTTTTGTTCTCAATTCTTTTGAGTCTCTCTATATTACCCATCTTTTACATAGCACACAATGGAGTTTTCTCTGTAATAGTAGCACACATCTTTTTCTTCTAATAGTTGAGATTAGACCATTAACATTTAATGATATGATAAATATGTTTGATCTTAGTTAGGTTTGTTACTTTATGTTTGGTTTCTGTTTAATTACTTTTACCATGTAGCTTATTTCATTGTTTTATGTGTGTATGTTTTTTTTTCTGATAAATTTGAAGATTTATGGATCTTTTTGTACTTGCCTATTGTTTCAAAAGTTTTCATAATTTCCTTTATCCTCCACTTCTTTTGCATTATCTATTAATTCTCTACCCTGGTAACAATCTTCCCCATCTTTCCTTCTTCTCTCTTGATACTCAGTTTTAGAAGATAATCTTGCCTTTATTATATATATATTTTTAGTATTAAACCTCCACCAATTTATTTTTTCCATTCAATTTCCTAATTTTATTATTTTAAACTTTCTATTTTATATTGGACTAAGCCTCTTGAGAAACCTGTATGCAGGTCTGGAAGCAACAGTTAGAACTGGACATGGAACAAGAGACTGGTTCCAAATAGGAAAAAGAGTACATCAAGGCTGTATATTGTCACCCTGCTTATTTAACTTCTATGCAGAGTACATCATGAGAAACACTGGGCTGGAGGAAGCATAAGCTGGAATCAAGATTGCCGGGAGAAATATCAATAACCTCAGCTGTGCAGATGACACCACCCTTATGAAAGTGAAAGAGGAGAGTGAAAAGGTTGGCTTAAGCACAACATTCAGAAAACAAAGATCATGGCATCCAGTCTCATCATTTCATGGCAAATAGATGGGGAAACAGTGGAAACAGTGTCAGACTTTATTTTGGGGGGCTCCAAAATCACTGCAGATGGTGACTGCAGCCATGGAATTAAAAGCTGCTTACTCCTAGGAAGGAAAGTTATGATCAACCTAGATGGCATATTAAAAAGCAGAGACATTACTTTGCCAACAAAGGTCCATCTAGTCAAGGCTATGGTTTTTCCAGTGGTCATGTATGGATGTGAGAGTTGGACTGTGAAGAAGGCTGAGTGCCGAAGAATTGATACTTTTGAACTGTGGTGTTGGAGAAGACTTTTGAGAGTCCCTTGGACTGCAAGAAGATCCAACCGGTCCATCCTAAAGGAGATCAGTCCTGGGTGTTCTTTGGAGGGACTGATGTTGAAGCTGAAAGTCCAATACTTTGGCCACTTGATGTGAAGAGCTGACTCATTTGAAAAGACCCTGATGCTGGGAACGATTGAGGGCAGGAGGAGAAAGGGATGGCAGAGGATGAGATGGTTGGATGGCATCACTGACTAGATGGACATGGGTTTGGGTAGACTCCTGGAGTTGGTGATAGACAGGAAGATCTGGAGTGATACGGTTCATGGGGTCGCAAAGAGTCAGACACGACTGAATGGCTGAACTGAACTAAAGTTGATTAACAATGTTATGTTAGTTGCCTTTTTATAACAACCTTTTTGCATTAAACTTTTATTTTTTTCCATGACGTGTCAGCTTTAATTGATTGACTTCCATCTATTTTGAGAAAAACACTGTGCTTAATTTTTTTTTATCCTCTATCTTCTCCAAGCTGTTGTTAGTTATAACATTTCTAATGTTTCATGTTTATATCACTATAATCTCTTATATCGGAGAAGGCAATGGTAAACTACTCCAGTATTCTTGCCTGGAGAATCCCATGGATGGAGGAGCCTGGTAGGCTGCAGTCCCTGGGGTTGCACAGAGTTGGACATGCCTGACGTGACTTAGCAGCAGCAGCAGCAGCAGCATTCTCTTATATAAACACAATCTTCATACTTGTTTTAATCTTAATACTGCTGTTGCTAAGTCATTTCAGTCGTGTCCGACTCTGTGCGACCCCATAGATGGCAGCCCTCCAGGCTCCCCCATCCCTGGGATTCTCCAGGCAAGAACACTGGAGTGGGTTGCCATTTCCTTCTCCAATGCATGAAAGTGAAAAGTGAAAGTGAAGTTGCTCAGTTGTGTCTGACTCTTCACGACCCCATGGACTGCAGCCTACTAGGCTCCTCCGCCCATGGGATTTTCCAGGCAAGAGTACTGGAGTAGGGTGCCATTGCATTCTCCTGCTGTTAAAGAGATTCAATTTTCGCCAGTGGTCCTTTGCCATAGTTTTTCCCAGCCATTTCTGAATTTGCTTAAGTTTAGTTTATTGAAGATTCTTCATACATGAAATTCTTGTGTGAATAGTCTCTGAATTATTTAATGTTTTAAACTATTGATTATCTTTTTATGTCTAAATGGCATTTGGCTGCTGCTACTGCTGCTGTTAAGTTGCTTTAGTCGTGTCCGACTCTGTGTGACCCCATAGATGGCAGCCCAACAGGCTCCCACATCCCTGGGATTCTCCAAGCAAGAATACCGGAGTGGGTTGCCATTTCCTTCTCCAATGCATGTTGGCTAGCTTCTGATTATAGGTGCTTCCCTGGTAAACAATCCACCTGGGTTCGATCCCTGGGTTGGGAAGATCCCCTGGAGAAAGGAGAATCTACCCACTCCATCCAGTATTCTGGCCTGGAGAATTCCATGGATTATACAGTCCATGGGGTCGCAAAGAGTTGGCCATGACTGAGCAACTTTCACTTTCACTTAGATTACAGGGAGACACTGTTCTTCAGGATCTTGTAGGTTGTGTATTGGTTTGAAGAAGTTTAAGGTAACCTGATTTTAAAATTTTGATTACTGTTTAAGTTACTCAGCCATTTTGCCAGGAGAAACTTTGTATTCTTTATTTTAGTATACTTTTAATCCATTTATTTCTACTTAGAGAATAATTGCTTTACAATATTGTGTTGATTTCTGCCATACATCAATGTGAATCAGCCATAGGTATACACATGTCCCCTCCTTCCTGAACCCCCATCCCACCTCCCACCCCATCTCACCCATCTAGATTGTCACAGAGCACCCAGTTAACACTCCCTGTGTCATATTCTAGTAGTTTCTTAGTACTAAGTATACAAAGTATTATATTCTGGGAATACTGTACATTCCTTGTAGAATGATTAAATTCTATTGTTATTAAAATTTTTTTTCTTTATATATTTTAACTAACATTTGTCCTATTTCATTACTTCAGTTTTCTTGTTCTGAGACTCCAATTGTGTATATGTTGGAATTCTTTTTTCTTTTTTTTTGCTTGTCTATTACTGCTTGAGTTCTTTTTTTCTCTGCTTCCTCCTTATCTTTTCCTTTCCCTTTCTCCTCTCCTTTCTCATGCTCATCATTTTTTTCTTTCTTCCTTCCATTTGATTTTACTCATTTTAAAAATTTCTGTTCTTTGTATCTATTACTGTCTTTCAGCAGTGTCTGGACTCCCTTAATATGCCTAATTCATACTCATTTCTCACTTAATTTTTTTTCACTTTTCTGCAGATCTCTGGGAACTCCTATTTCATGTCCAGTTTTCTATTTTTCCCCTGGGGTCCTTTATCACAAGTTATGTTCATGCTTCTTAGAAGTAATTGTCCTCTTAATAGTAGTAGTAACATTTAATTAGTTAGATATTTGTCAAGTTTTCATCAACTTCACTGAAACCTTTTTTCAAAAATATTTTGGTGAGTGTTCTTCATCTACCACTGTATTTGTGACTCCTTTTCTTAGTTTTTGGGTTTTTTTTAAAAAATAGTATCATATCTGTATATTATCCGTATCTGTCCTTTTTGAATTCACCCTGAAGTGGAAAATATACCATCTTCTGAAACCACCATTTGCAGGAGGTTTCTATGTATGAGCAAGGAAGACCCAAAATCATGCTTTGGTTGAGTAGGAATTTTCTGTCTGACCCAGGTAAATGTGAGATTTTGTTTAGCCTTACCTCTCCCCAGTTAACAGAAAGAGCCAGCTGTGGGGTGGTTCACGATACAAGCTCTCTTTCCTCCTCACTGCCATAGGTTGCCTCCCGCAACGTTTAGCTTTTCTACACTATTTTTATTTGGCTGAGATTCTTTTGTTTTTCAGAACCAAGTCATAGCTGAGGAAACTCCCCTCTCTAGCTGGTTTATTATCATTCTTCCTGTAGCAGAGCAGACACTTAGATTTTTAATTTATGTTAGGGAAATAATAATTCAATAGGTCTCTGTGATCTCTGCAGCTGAGGGAACTCCCCTCTTAATTCTTCTGCATATACCTCCATGTGACAGAAACTGCTATTGATAGACACTCCATCCATTTTCTGATATAAGCCTTCAACTCTATCCTAATTCATCAGATACAGAGTTAAATTTCTTACTCACATTCACCTAATTTCTTTGAGGGAGGAGAATTTCCAACAAAATAAAAGGAAAATATTAACTTTATACCACAATGTTAGAACTAGAAATATTTTTGTTTCAGTGGTTTACCTGAATACTTGATTAAAGTATTTCAGCCATGCTTTTCCATTTTGATCAGAAAAACGTCATGTCTCATGTAACCCAGATTGACACTAGTGTTTCATTTACCAAACACTTATTCTGACCCCTTTTCTTTCAACAAATTGTAATGATGTATTTGTGATTATTTTTAATAAAGATTAAATAAATAAAACCAATTTATCTTATAAAATTGATATTTTAGCCTTTATGTTAGAAGTAGAAAATAATGGTCCCCAAGATTTTATATTGGAGAAGGCAATGGCACCCCACTCTAGTACTCTTGCCTAGAAAATCCCGTGGACGGAGGAGCCTGGTGGGCTGCAGTCCATGGGGTCGCTAAGAGTCGGATACAACTGAGAGACTTCACTTTCCCTTTTCACTTTCATGCATTGGAGAAAGAAATGGCAGCCTACTCCAGTGTTCTTGCCTGGAGAATCCCAGGGACTGGGGAGCCTGGTAGGCTGCCTTCTACAGGGTCGCACAGAGTCGGACATGACCGAAGTGACTTAGCAGCAGCAGCAAGATCTTACATACAGAGTACATCATGAGAAACACTGAGCTGGAGGAAGCACGAGCTGGAATCAAGACTGCCAGGAGAAATATCAATAGTGTCAGATATGTAGATGACACCACCCTTATGGCAGAAAGTGAAGAAGAACTAAAGAGCCTGTTGATGAAAGTGAGAGAGGAGAGTGAAAAAGTCGGCTTAAAGCTCAATGTTCAGAAAACTAAGATCATGGCATCCAGTCCCATCACTTCATGGCAAATAGATGGGGAAACAGTGGCTTACTGTATGTTTCTGGGTTCCAAAATCACTGCAGATGGTGATTGCAGCCATGAAATTAAAAAACACTTACTCATTAGAAGGAAAGTTATCATCAACTTAGATAGCATATTAAAAAGCAGAGACATTACTTTGCCAACAAAGGTCCATCTAGTCAAGGCTATGGTTTTTCCAGTGGCCATGTATGGATGTGAGAATTGGACTGTGAAGAAAGCTCAGCATCGAAAAATTGATGTTTTTGAACTGTGGTATTGGAGAAGACTCTTGAGAGTCCCTTGAACTGCAAGGAGATCCAACCAGTCCATCCTAAAGGAGATCAGTCCTGGGTGTTCTTTGGAGGGACTGATGTTGAAGCTGAAAGTCCAATACTTTGGCCACCTGATGTGAACAGCTGACTCATTTGAAAAGACCCTGATGCTAGGAAAGATTGAAGGCAGGAAGAGAAGGGGATGACAGAGGATGAGATGGTTGGATGGCATCACTGACTAGATGGACATGGGTTTGGGTGGACTCCGGGAGTTGGTGATGGACAGGGAGGCCTGATGGGCTGCGGTCCATTAGGTCGCAAAGAGTCGGACATGGCTCAGTGACTGAACGGAACTGAAGATCTAGAGGACTAAACACCTAATTTTAAACTGTGTTTTTCCTTTTCAGTAAAAATAATAATATGACTAGAAATATAGTTCCTTAGAACTGTTAATGTTTGATAACCTACCTGATTTCTGAATCAATTAGTCAAAGAGTGCTTATAGCTGCAAAATACAACCATATTGTTAGAACAACCCCATCAATGTATGAAATTAAATCTAAGCTCACTGTAATGATTAATTTAATTAAGAGAGTCTTAATTGGAGACAGTATAATAAAAAATACCCTTAAATTATATGAATTGGAAATAAGGGGAAAAACCTTAAAGGAATTCTAAGAAATTATACCAAAATTATAATAATAAATTCAGAAAGGACAGTCTATCACTTTCCTATTTCTTTAAACTCTTAAATATATTCCCATTCCTTTCAGAATAAAAATCAGAACTCAGTGGGCTTCCCTGATGGCTCAGACAGTAAAGAAACCACCTGCAGTGCAGGAGATGTGGGCTCAGTGTGTGGGTCAGACATATCCCCTGGAGAAAGGAATGGCAACCTACTCCAGTATTCTTGCCTGGAGAATTCCATGGACAGAGGAGTCTGGCGAGCTATAGTCCACAGGGTCACAAAAAGTTGGACACAACTGGGCAACTAACACTTTCACTTTCGAACATAATCAACCAAACTTTCTCTGGTTTGGCTCTTACCTACATCTCCAGCTCCATCTGCCATCATGCCTCTAAGTTACCTTTTCTAGAGCAGGAAATCTTGTCTATTTCCCTCACGGTTGGCATGCACTTTTCTACTCTCAGGCCTTTGCCCTTGTTTTCTCTTACTAGACGTGGAACAACAGACTGATTCCAAATAGGAAAAGGAGTACATCAAGGCTGTATATTGTCACCCTGCTTATTTAACCTATATGCAGAGTACATCATGAGAAACGCTGGACTGGAAGAAACACAAACTGGAATCAAGATTGCCAGGAGAAATATCAATAACTTCAGATATGCAGACGACACCACCCTTATGGCAGAAAATGAAGAGGAGCTAAAAAGCCTCCTGATGAAAGTGAAAGAGGAGAGTGAAAAAGTTGGCTTAAAGCTCAACATTCAGAAAATGAAGATCATGGCATCCGGTCCCATCAGTACATGGGAAATAGATGGGGAAACAGTGGAAACAGTGTCAGACTTTATTTTTTAGGGCTCCAAAATCACTGCAGATGGTGACTGCAGCCATGAAATTAAAAGATGCTTACTCCTTGGAAGAAAAGTTATGACCAACCTAGATAGCATATTCAAAAGCAGAGACATTACTTTGC